>JASAOE010001175.1:0-110499 GCA_029964075.1 Patiria pectinifera
TCGGCTGAGTTGTACTTCGTACTCACATTTCGACAACAAGCGCGCGTGTTTGGAACACTGCGCAATGCGTGCTTGATTGTGTAAAATACGCAGTTGCAGTTCTCCTACAGAGATGGCTGCCTTTGAGAGAGACCTATTGGTCGAAGGAGACCGGGTGCGTGCGCGCATCATCGAGACACGACTCCCACGGGCCTTGTCCCACCACAGATAATGGCCATCACCGAATTAGTCTACATAGACCTGAATCCATCTAACTACTTGCAACAAAATCAAAAAATTGGTCTTGAGGACACTTTTCACTGATACGTTTTCAAATGCATTTACTAGAAAGAGCATACACAGCTCTTTACATGTACATGTATATCTCACATCAGTCTTGACATCTACATAAGCACACTATGTTTTTATGGAAGTTGCCATAACACAAGTCCAGGGGCTCTCAAAGGTATGGGTTTCAAACTAGAAAGTACAGAAAAGAATGGAAGAAGTCACTGTGACAGTAGGTAATTGTGAAACATTATAGGCAGAAAGGAAGCAAGATTCAAAGAGGGAGTGCCACAGAGAGGCAAGGCAAGGAAAAAGGATCGATACATATAATATGGTACTATCCTTGGGAACTGTAACAGTGAATGGTAATGTTGTGAAAAGCCAGTGAAAAATAGACTAAAAGAACAGTCAGGTTTTGAGCACTTTTGTTGCTTCAAACGAACAAAATGCACAAATTACAAATGATATACCGTAATTTTCGGAATATAAGCCGCGGCTTATACGTTATTTTACCCATGAAAATGTTTACTGCGGCTTATACACAGGGCGGCTTATACGCAGAGCCTTGAAGAATAAAAATGAGATTCACATGTTTATTTAATGTTCTGGTATAAGAAGAGATCTGTTGCTGAAATGAATTATCAATTAAGAAAGTCATTAACAAACCGAAACCACGTCCCACGTAAAGGTACCGAGCGGTGAAAAGTACGGTGAAAGCTGTCTCCGATCGACGCTATGCGACAAGCCGTACATGATAGTACGAGTGCTGCCATGCAGCATGATTTCCCCTAGCGGACCAAACCATTTGTGGTAATAAAGGTGTACTTCTTGGGAACAATAATTACCAATATTTCTGCTGTTTAAAACAAGAAAAAAAGACGACTAATACTTTTTATGGTGTTCGAAACATTTCTGTATTTGATAATCAGTTGTTCAATGTCACAATATAATTAGATGTAAAACTCAAAACAGGGACTTAATCACCCCTTACAAAATTAATGGATTCGTCCATAAAAATGTCAGCATCGTTTTGACTATTTTCGAAGAAAGTTACGATCGAAATCCCAAAATCGATAAGTTTTGAGGTAAAAACGAAACTGTTTATTCTTAGGACAAAACACATCAGCATCTGCTGCCACAAAGCAAGATTTGTACGTACGTAGCGCTCCAGTCCAGACAACACACGGTGGGTTGCATACTCTCTCTCGTGCTGAGGGAAAATGTTGTCATTCGCCGGCGCGGCGCAGGCCAGGACGGGCATGATGGGGCAGCCAGCAGCAACTCCCATTGTTTATTTTTCATCATCAATTTATTTCCACATTTGTTTGTATGAGTATCGATTGTAAATAACTTGATATTTTATAACTTTTGTGGCCCTTTTAGTATAAATGGAAATGGTTCAGAGCATTTTGACTAGCATTTGGAGGCCTTACAAAATTGAAACCGCTATGTCGGTGCGGCTTATACACCGGTGCGGCTTACACGCCGACTTCAAATCTTAATTTGCAGATTTTTGCGTGCTGCGGCTTATATTCCAAAAATTACGGTACTCTATCTTTAAAGAAGCAGGTATGAATCTTCCAACTGTGACAGAACATTGCAAGACAAACTTCAACTTTGCATCACAGTTCAGGCTCTCAATGCTAAGCCTTTGTATTACATTAGGGCTATTTCCCCTTCATTCTCACAACAAAATGGAGCACCTATGCCCTCAGTTTACATGCTTCTTTGAGATTTGTCAGTACCATCCTCATTCTAACAATGCTCCAGGGGACTATCCTCAAAGCTCCCCTAACTCATGGAGTAAGGAACTAATTGCCTTTAAAATACACACTGATGCTGGACTGTGCCATTTACAGCCTATAACGGATTGCTGTGTGCAAAGAGTTAACATTTGTTGAGAAAGAGTAACAGACCGAGCCATGAAAACCCTGACAATCAAGGTATGCAGAAAGAAACAATGAATCCAGTGAACCCTTGGATTTTAAACAAACAAACTTACTTGAGGTATTTGGCAAACTGGGGCTCTTTCCAGTACTGCAAATATTTCAGGTAGTTGACAAACTTGGTATCTTTGAAATATCCACGTTGTGCAATAACTGTAAGCAAGGAAACAAAATGTTGGTTACATACAGAGTACAGATACAAAGTAGGTGTGGTAGTACATGCATGGTTTGCTGGGTGCGTATCATTTTTACTTCCCAGACAGCGGAAACAGCGAATAACATGCTCCAATTTGGTCATGAACATTTATCAGGTGTAGTAATACATATTATGACGTGTGCCTAAATGTGTAACATGTATGTTCCACTTGGGGCAGGCACAGATGGAATTTGGGCAGAGAAAAATGGTACTATAAAAAAGAAAACATGGTTTGTAACAGAGATCAAATACTTGAGCCACTTTGACTATTGAGACAACTGAACCATTGTGGTAACTCGACAGTTGACTGCTGTGTGCTTGACTGAAAAGACAGGTTGTCACATAAGAATGTTGTCATATTAAAGCACACAAAACACAAAATATGTATGGCCACACTCCTGTCTTCTCATTGGCTATTTAGAACAATATAGTATCATTGGATTGGTCTTTGTCAATAATTTCAATATAAAACGTAATAAGCACTTGTAAGAATAGAATTGTGCCGCTATTTCTTTCCGAATTCCCTTACTACATCACAACAGTCGTCTGTTGAGACGATTATGTCTTCCTATTTCTGTGGTTCATGGAACCTTTGTGTGTCTGCCACTGCTGGTCAACTGGATGCCGAGTAGTTGGCTTGGTGGGGCTGTGGTAGCATAGCGAGTGTGATCAGGATGAACGTGGTTAATTAATTATTTTTTAGTGTGGAAAGTAATTTGCTGAGCCGGTCTTTACTAGGGAATAACAGTGTATGAGCCGGTCTTCACTGTGTGATAATGACCCGCTGTGGGGTGACCGCTGTTAATGGACCGAGACGAAGTCGAGGTCCATTAACAGCCGTCATCCCCATACCCGGTCATTACCACGCAGTGAAGACCGGATCCTCACACTTTTATTCCCATTAATAAATACCTTTATAACGAAATAAACAGTTAAAATGCTCCAATTTTGTGACTTTTTTGACTTTCCAGACTTTTCTGTGTTCATGTTCATGGGCCATATTTTAGTTTAACAGCTATAATGACGTAAACTTAACAGAAACTGCTGCCATGGCGAAACAAATTACAACAATGTTTTCATATCTTTACCTGATGGAGGAAGCTGAAATCTCGTTTACACATTCCTTGTGTCCGGAATTACAAAGATGCTTGGTTTAGGAAAGGTAAATATGTCGGTGAATGAAGTGTTCAAAGAAAATAAATTGTAGATCTACGCTTTCGTCGTAAACATCCTCAGTATATACTGCACTGCTGTACGATGTCGTTTCAAAACTTCCTTACGCGCGCACACGCACGCATCCCTAGCAACTGTGTTGCATACGCGCGTGTCAGTCTCACGCGATGGGGGTTGAGCGATGTACAGTGCTCTATTGTTACAAGCTACCGCAGGACTGTTACTATATTTGGACCAATCATTGGCTTGCATGGGGCTGAACGGGGCTGGATCAATGCTGGTTCAGGGGCCATTTATTCGCTTGTTCTTTGAAGCCGGTCCATTATCACCGTTAATGCCCGTCCACGTGATTGAGTCTCGACCAATCAGAAACCATCAACTCTCCAAGGTATTTATTAATATGATTTACTTATTTCTGCAGTACCATTCGTACTGATGAATGATGCTGTAGAGGCACCTATGTAAAAGCACAACTTGTAGGTACCAGTATGGACATTCTTATGTTGTCAGGTCGGTGATACTGGGGTTGTTTGGCTGGTGAAAATTTCCAAAATGTATGCATCTCAATAGTTTTCCACAACAAACAGTTTTGGCAAAAATGAAACATGCAGTTGATGGTAACTGTGGTGTCAGACCTTGTATCTGGTAATCTGATCTGACTGGATGCATCCAGCAGTAGCCAAATCCTATGTATGTCTGCAGTTCCGCTGTGCACTGTACAGCAAACATGAACAACAGACCACGTCTACCATGACCATCGGTCTGCACAGCACCAGCCATGTTGACAATTACTTTACAATTCACCCATAGCCAATGTGTAAACTTAATCTGGCTGGAAATGCTGTCACCAGTTACAAGCCATGTCCGCACTGGACTTTTTGTTTGGAAGGTTTTACCGAGACGATGGTAAAATGAGAAATGGTCAAATGTGACCACTGTCCGCACTTGGACTTTCGACACAGGAAATTTTACCCTGACCGCGTGGGAGAAGTAACCGAGCTGTCAGTGTCAGAGTATCAGTATAATGACTCACCGTGACACAGAAAACAAATTGCCTATCACATTTTCAGCCGCCGATACATACAGTAATATTACACACGCCATTTGCATGCACAACATAATCGTTAACATGATATTATTTCATCTTGACATGCTAAATCTTGTGAAAAAGCCTATATTTCTGACGCATTTGTGATGCACGACATCGGCCATGCCGCTGTACGATATGTTCCGTCGCGGCAGCAGTGCACTCGGTATTTGTTGGTTCCCATTACATGCTAACAGAATCAAGGCTATGATGTGGGACTGGAACCAGAGACTACGGCCTACGTACGGTACCGGACCATGATATACCGTGCATGACTTTACAGTAGCGTAACAGGACGAATTTGGATCCGAGAAAATACCTAACATACATCGTTGGTGAAAGAGAATTTCTGCAAATTAATTTCAGAACGTGATCTCTCTTCTCTGTGTATGTATTTCTCCGTTGAAATATATTTTTAACGAGATTTTACCGCTCGGACTTGGTGATACACAGCAGCGTGTTTCTACAAAATATTCGGCCACTGCACGTGCAGGTTCGTGCGGTCTCTGTATGCATGACGTACGCCGGATGTACGCTTTCCCGAGCAGCTTTTACCGACTCGCACTGTCCGCACTGAACTTATCGTCTCGGGAAAAGTGACCTGGTCAGTTTTAGCAGAGTTGATGTTGACTTAAAACTTGATTGGTCTGTGTGTCAAAACGTCAACTTGTATCAATGGATGTCCTGCCAAAGGCTGAAAGGTGTACAGTGACTGACTGACTGACAAGAAGTTGCCAGTCAAGTTGATCAACAGTCAAACAGTCTGAACGTTATGGTCTGGAATACTTACAATTCAAATAATGTGGATTAGCAAGACACTGGACGAACTCAAGCTCCACTTGGAATCTGTTTTTTCAGCATCTAGGCCCTCTAGTTTAAAAACAAAAGACAGAAGTATTTTTTGTTAGCTTAGTAGATGACAACGACATCATGGAGGATGTTATGATGTCCACACGTCTAATTTTCTTTTCAAGTGCACTGTTAACCATTTTAGGTCCATTTTAGGGGAGGATCCAGTGTTGGACCATGAGTGCTCAAAATACTCAAAACAAAATCTGGCTAATTTTACTCACTCTTAAGCCAGCAAATTTCTCGAAAGTTTTTGATGTGGCCAAAAAAAGGTCCTCAGTATTTCACCAACCCAGTTGGAAGACTCAAGTCAATTTTTAAAGGAGACTTTTCTTCAATATTTTTCACAATCTATTTTCTTAAATTGCATGTTTTGCAAGTTTGGGACTCTCATACACCACTATTGAGAGTTGCAAATTTTTGGACTAGGGAGGTTCATGACATGGGAAGATCTTCCTACTGCTGAATGTCCCCAAGTCATGAGCCGATGGAAATTTCAAGCCAACCTGTTAGTCCTCTTACCTACTTAAACCCTAAAGATTCACATATAAAGCAAAATTCAGTGAAAAGGAGTAGGGGAAAGAGCTCCATACCTGGACATCACTTGACACCCTGTGCACAACCCTACTAGTATGATACTGGTCTGTAAACAGTTCTAAGGTTTTCTCAGTAAATCAAATGCTTCAATATTTTCCCTGCTAAATTTGACTTTTTAGGACATGTTATCGCTTTCTGATGGCTGATAGGTGGACTGGAGTAATCCTATCTTTAGGACTCCGTTCATATAGAGCAACCTAAATGACACTCAAAAGTAACATTTTGATATTTCTTGACACATATGAACAGCGGGTAATGACACCTTCTTGAATCTCGACAGGTTTAATTTGGAGTGAAGACGGCAGTACTTTGAGGGAAATAATGCGTGCAAAGATGACGACAACAACCAGAAAACAGGCTCAAGATGGCAACTTTGAAAGCTAGATGCAATAACAGCTAGATGCAATTGGGCGATTCACAATGCAGTGCACCACCAAGAGTTTGTCACGGACAGTTTGTTTTTCAAGTTTACGGTCTACAAAACATGGCCCATTTGAAAGAGTGTCAGTGGAAATCTTGAGCTAATTTGTTAAAGATTGGGGCAAAGCATTCTACCGCCTTACAAAAAACTCCATATTGATAAAACAAAAAGAAAAGGGCAAACAGATACTTGAATCATATGCTTATGAACTTTCTGGCCGGAAAAACTAACAATTTCAAATGTCCCGCGTTGCGAATTTTTCGACCATCTCCCACAATGCACTAGGAAAAATTATTTCTCCATGGCAAACTCTTGGTGGCGCACTGCATTGTGAATCGCCCGAATTAAAAGCTCGATGCTGATTGGATAATAACAAAAACTTTTTCTAGGTTTTTCTATCAGCCAATCAGCATCAGGCTTTCATTGTGTCGGGTTTTCATGCGTACTGGGAGAACTACAACGTACAGGTCTCACGTCTCTGACGGCAAAAAGAGGTAGGAAAGTCACATTTTCTTTGAAAGTGCATTTCAAAATACAACAAACATAAGCTAATCTAAAAAAACCCAAAACAAACTGCTTTAGCAATCACATGCTGGCTACAGTTAAATCACTTGTGCCGCGGCGGCACAAGTGATTTAACTGTTCAACAGATGGTCACGTTGACCAGTGATTGTGTGTACAATAGCCTGGTCTGCCCCACGCGAAAACACGCTGTGCCTTATTGGTCAGCGGCAAATCGCGACATTCTCGTCAAGCACTACACTTTTAACTTTCGAAGATAACGAAGGCAATGCTTTTGATTCTCGATATGGAAAGATTCCCATATCTGGCCATCACTTGTCACCCTATGCACCAACCCAGTATGAGACTGGTCTGAAACTTTCTGTAAGTGTTTCTCAGTAAATACTTCAATATTTTCCCTGCTAAATTTGACTTTTTAGGACATTCTGACGGCTGATAGGTCACTGAAGGGAAAAATTGGTGATGGTCTTTCCCGCGAGATTAATTATTATTTAATAAAAGGAGCCGGTTTGCGAAATATAGTTTGGTGAAATAGGCTTGTATGCCGTAATTTTGCGAAATAGTGCAATAATTTTGCGAAATAAAGCAAAATTGGTTGTATTGTGAAGGTGCAAAGTTGATCAAGTGCTGAGTTGGCTAGGTGCCCAGTTGGTGTCGAGTTGGTGGGTGCCCAGTTGGCGGAGCAACTATAGAATGCAGGGCCATGCCGGAAAAGGGTTTCTTTGTAGTTGGATGCGATGTGAGGATAGGAGTGGGGTCGTTGAGTAGAATGGCACTCTTTTGAGAACGAAGCAACATATATGAGACTTTTCCTATGCGTACGCGTACGCAGGTATGTCCGGTATGAACATAGATACATAAAAAAATAGAGGGCGGTATACAGAGTGAATGAGTGTGAAGTGAGGGCGCTCAGGGCTCGATTTACAAAAAAAAAGTGGCATGCACTGGTACGGTGCATGTAGACCAAAAAACCTACATGCACCAAGAAAATCCCACATGCACCACAATTGACTTACACCTGTCTGCTTCTCTGAAGGCATTCTTTCTCTTTAATTTATCGAACTTTCTACAGACAGTACAGCACATAGCCTTTTTTACTATATCATGCGCACGTCAGACCCGTGGACGTGGCGTTGGATACGCCACAGTGTGGTGGCATTTTGAACCTGGCGATAGTGCTCCGCCATACATAATGTCGTACATATGTTGAGTACTTAGATAGAAATCTAAATTTGCCTTCCCGCGTGGTCAGGATGTGTCATTTCCACGAAATTTGCTGTCGATGTAGACCCATACGAACGTGTTGAATTAGATTTTAGCCCGACAAGTGACACAAGCACCCAGGGTCATTTGCGTGCAAAGTTATCGGAGCCCTCCGGCTACCTGTCTGCTTCATGTGGCGCATATGATAGGCGGCGTCCGATTGGCTAATAACGAGAACACGTGATAAACACAGCTAACAATTTGGAATCCACTTATGATCGGACATAAGGAATGCCCGGAGCTTCAGTGTGATACCAACTTATCCGCAGCATGTATCACGAGTAAATCACATGCATGATCGCAGGAGGTTGCAGGACGTCGAGATCTTGCCAACTCTGAATCTGCTGCGACAGTGCGAGGAATAATTTATGGATACATATAAAAGAAATAACACGTTTGTACACTATCTGGTCAAGTATTCAACAAACTTTATTCTTATTCTCACTCATTTGTAAATATATGCATGAAATGAGTATTTTGGTGGCTAAAAAAGTTTCATGCACGTCGTGCATGCTCAGTAAAAAAGCTACGTGCACAAGCAAAAATCTACATGCACTGGTGCATGCGTGCACCTGGGTAAATGGAGCCCTGAGGGTGCCCTCTTTTGGTAGCGCACGGAGCTCATAGGACCCACTACTATATTCCCAATCTAAAACCAACCCCAACCTACCCACTCATTCTGTCTTGGATGCGTGGATGTGCCTTGAGGATGCATGCGCGGATGGGGGGTGGGCATGAATTAAATTGTAATCAATAGAGGGCGCATTATTGGAAGCCTGCCTGGATGCGCGGATGCGGGGTGGGCATGAAGTAAATTTTAATCAATAGAGGCACTTTATTGACAGACAGTGCCTGGATGTGCGGATGCGCACGGATGCAGAGTGGGCATGTAGTAAATTTTAATCAATAGAGGGCACTATAGAAGTGTGCGGATGGCATGAAGTTAATTTTAATCAATAGAGGTGCTTTATTGGATGCCTAGATGCGTGGATGCGGAGTGGGCATGAAGTACCGGTAAGTTTTAATCAATAGATGGCGCTATAGAAAACTGACTGCGCATCCACGCAGCCATGGATGCGCGGATATAGAATGGAGTGGCCCTGTATTCTATTGTTGTGGTCAGACAGGCCAATCACGAGGCCATGTGCATGATGTGTTAAATTCTGCAGATAATTTGGTATCGCACTTATGATCCGGACATGAGGAGTGCCCGGAGGCGTCAGTGCGATACCAAATTATCCGCGCTTTAGACATCCCGTGGCCTCGTGATTGGCCCATCTGGCGCCGCCCGCTTTTTATCATGATGTACTGTTTCGCGATGCAAAGCATACAATCTCCCCTCCATCCCAAATGGTCGAGCTGAATGTAGAGTTGCCCTGCCAGGTAACGTGAAGATCAGCGCACGCGCAACGGACGTAAATACACACATGAACATAACCTTGCATTGTCAGATCGGAGCCAGGCCAGTGGTAAAAACTCAGATTTTCCACCCAAAAAATTGTCCCATAATCCAAATGTCAATTGCGTGAAAATATTTCAGAGTTATGGATCAACAAGCTCAACTTTTTGGGTGGATTTGTGTTTCAAAGAGGAATTTCAGACAAAGGTATTTTGTCTTATCAAAGGGCATTTCAAAAGCCATAGAGTGCTAACCCCCCCGGAATTTGAAGGCTCTCAGAAGGCTTGTGTGGAGAGAAGCCTTCTGATTTCAGAAGCATAATTCTGTCCCCCTGGTAAATGTGTCCCCCCACTCCGGGACACATTTACCGGCTCGCCTGACCCATTAAAGGCACAATTGCAAGAATACCCACCACTCAATCTATCCACCTCGTGAGACAAGCAATGGAGTCACGCGTTGATTGGCCTGATATAGGCCTCAATAAACCTTCTCAGCGCCACTTGTATGTATGCGTCATGCTCCACTGCACTCTCCCACTCCGTATCCACGCGTAGTCACGCCAACAGGAGTAGTTGGTTTGGACTTACAATTTTTCAGCAACTCCCATTCCTGTTGAGTTTTCAAGTTGCCTTCTGTTCTCAAGCATATTCAAGAGGACTCCCCGCACTCCAGTATCCGCGTAGCCGGCAACAGATGGTTGGGTTTGGACTCTGAATTTGCTGAATTTTTCAGCAACTCCCATTCTTTTGTGTTGCTTCATGCTCAAATAATGGACCCCAACTCGGTATCCGCGTAGCTGGCATGGACTTGAATTGTTTCTTTTCCATTCCAACCTCGTACTTGCGTTGCCGGAGATTTTAGGGGTGTATTTCCAGTGGCGGGGTATTCTGCGAATTTATTCCCGGTAAATGTGTCAGGGGGACACTTTACCTAGGTAGATTTGTGGCTCCCTCCTTTCTCCATGATGCTGAGTTGGCAAGGGTGCCGAAGTGATCAGTTACCGACTGTACACAGACCGTCATCACGATTTTGGGTCAACTCGTACCGGAGTCAACTCGTACCGGTCGTGCACTGAGTCAACTCGTACCCGAGCGTCAACTCGTGCCGAGTCAACTCATTGCCTCGAGTCAACTCGCCCCGAGTCAACTCCAGTACTCGGAGTCAGCTCGTACCCAGGTGCTAAGTCGTTACCCAAGTTAACTTGTACCCAGGTTAACTCGTACCCAGGATTCAAGAAGAGGATTAGTTGAAGGCGGTGGTATCAAATGTTGCTCACAATCTGGATGAAAAGGAAAATGTACCGTTCATCGGCAAGGGCTTGCTCATCACGACGGTACCGCGCGGAGAACATTTTCAAACGGCATCAGTGTGGTATCGAGTACTCGCGAGTCGCCAGACCCTCGCTGATAAGCGGTAAATTTCACTTTTCATCCAGATCATCCAGATGTGTTATTTTAAAATTTGTGTAGTATTTTCTCTTAGAAATGATGTTATTTCTTTCTTTTTTTCAGAGACCCTGGATCACTGAGAGTTGCGGAGTGACTAGTAGCGAACTTCTACGTCTTTTTGTTCGGTCGAACCCGAGACGTGTTTCAGAGGATGAACATAGTTTTCTTTTTACAATTTAGTATTTAAGACTTTTTTTTTTTTTTTTTAAGAAAGTCGCTATTAAGAAATGAATTTTGTAATGCAAAAGTGGCATATTTTTCAACGTTCTACTCACTACCCATTTTTGGCATCATTTATTGAATAATAACTGCACATGGCACAAATATCACTGCAATGGTACGACAACGTTGGCCGATGAGAGCGCGCACATAAGGCCCCGGCAAACTATATATCATCAGTGCACGGGTGTGACCACATTGGCCGATGAGAGCGCACACAGGCCCGGCAAAAACGATGTCACTGTGCACTAGCCCGACTGCGTCTGGCCTCTGCAGTACTACTAGCCTTAAGCTCTGTAGTACGGCCCAGGCCTATCTGCTTCCACAGAGACTGAATTTTTGGCCGCTGATGTAAGCGATTACTGCTACAGATTTTGATCGAGATTATCTTTCATCCAGGACACAAATTTTCATTATCAGCCAGTCCAATTTCACGTGATTTTCCACATTGATTAGATGAGGTTCTTTTTCATTGAGGAGGGCATTCAATGCAGCCAAATTCTTGCTCAGAGCGGTTCTCAAATTCAGCAATCGACCAGTAATTTTTCAGTGACTAATTTTTATTTTAGGAGTGGCCGGGAAAACCTATATTTTCTTATTTTCCTCCGGTTCATTCCCAAAAAAAAATCTTGGTGACTGTAAATTTAACAAATGACTGATATTAGGAGTTACAAGATGTAACAAAATAATGAAATGAAAAGGGCCCCTATTAAGACAATTTCTTTTTCACTGTTGATCTTTTCTATTGTTTAAACGTTTGAGAGCAGGGCATCTTTGCGTGCAAGACATCGAGGCATATGTTTGGCGAAAGCAATAGTTTGACGCCATCGGGAACTGCCTTCTCATGGGTAATTTCTTAAATGTTTTCTTTCATTATGACTGGCGGACACTTATTTAAGGGCTCATATGCAGAGTAATTTACAATGCAAACTTTGAAAATACATCTTTATGTCACATTTAATACCTTACTCATTTTCCCCCCTACTTTTAAACTTGATGTTTTGGTGCATTCATATTTACATTATAATACACAATGCAAAGTTCATGTTTATAGCAAAAACTTTGTTAGATTATTCGGTCATATTAGTCTGTTCATGCATATTTCAGCCATGAGTCTTCATATAAATTATGCCAAACTCTGTGATATATTTCAAAAAACAAATTTAAAGATTCTAAGATCGGTTCTGTGTTGGTGACCTTATGTTCCTAATTTATGAAACTTTATGTTTTTCTTTTGCCAAGCTACTTAATCCTGCTGCTATTGCTACATCATATATGTAGTTCTTTTGTTATATTCGTTTGTTTTGATTTCATGTTCTCATTACGTACTTCCATATGACACAACTTATTTATGTATTTTGTCCTGTAACTGTACGTTTTGTTTATTTATATTTTAGTCTAACTTATCAGGTACTTATTATATTGTAATCAATAAGTCTCTTTATTTTTCAAAACTTTGGTTGTCCAGGGGTTCGCTCGACAAGCTCTGCTTCCTACGGTCCCCCTCACTCCACTAATTCTTATGTGTTGATCCGTGTGTATTTGTATTTTCTGTGACATTATGCCGTACTCTTGTTCTCTGTCTGTGCATGAAGTCGGGAAAAAAAATGAAATGAAAACTAAACGAATTGATATTCAGAATGACATCTTATAACATTCATTTGTCACGCTCGTAAGTCCGGAGAAAAGCATGAAATTTATTGCCTAACTTAACTCAACCCATCAGCCCCCCAACGGCATGTTTTTGTTGGAATCTATCAGATGAACACCGTAGGCTAAGCTGACAGTCTTTTGTGGGTTGGCACACCTCAGAAACTCAGAACTATTGCGTGCAGTTGAATTTGCCAGGATGAATGCTGGGAGTTGAATTCTGCCGTCAGGTCAACAAAGGATGTCAAATGTATATAATTTTCATGCATTTCAGAAATGAAGTTGCAGAAAGTGTATTCCTGAAAAATTCATTTCACGGACCCTTTAATTGAAAGATAGGTGTGTTACGGATTGAGAAGACATCAGATATGATTTTGCCGAGATAATTCGAAGGTCTTACATGGAAATCTTAAAACACTCCGAGACTGTTAAATATATTCGCTCATTAATGAAAAGTACTTGATCATCCCCTTGCTGCTGGTACCTGAACAAAATTGAATGAACAACGGGGTACTTTTAATTTGAATGCATCTTTTACAGGGACGAATGAAGCTAAAAAGCGATAGAATATTAAATTTAATGATTTATTTTGATTGTCGAATTTCGATCTGCGAGATCTTTCAATTTCAATCTAGAATTAAATGAGCAGGCGTTAAATTGAATGAAAACTCGATTGTAATTGGCCACGAAAACCTATATTATTCTACCATCATTTTGGAATTTTTAAGAGTTTGCAATATATTGCCACCGGCTGTCCAGCCTGTCTAATTCCTGTTCCATCAGCCACATTAATTTCCCTTCTCATGTTTGTAACTGTTTCGGGGTGTATCAGAAACAAATTGTTTTGTTAAAGTTCCCACTTATTTGTTTTCTTTCAGACTCCTCTCCTTAGGTTTTGTACATATTTCTTCTACCCATGCACTTGTGGCACTTAATAATCCCGATCGACTTCGGGCCCCAGGCATACATAAAATTACAGGCAACCACCCTAAGGCCCCTCCCCAAATATTCGGTCTCTGGTCAGACCAAAGTTCCGGAATTGACGCGGCGATGCGGCTTTTTTTCAAGCTTGGATTGTACAGACAAGATTGGGGTACTAATTTGCTTTTGGTGTCCTCATGTGCATTGGTGTCCTCCATAATTTGCCCTTGGTGCTCTCGATCATTTTGCCTTGGTGCAATGTCCCATTCCTTAGTGCTCTTTGGTAAAAAAAAAAAAATGAGGAGGATTACTTGTGCGGCAATAGGGGGCGCTAATGGAGCTACCGCAGAACATTTTGGAAAAAAAAGAAGATTGACGCTGGCATGATTAAAATCGACGCGCGCGCTGACCAGAGATCGACTTATTTATTTTTTTGGCCCTAGAGATATGTGTGCCGAAGATTTGGCCCTGTCGTGGTGACGTCATCATGTCATGTGTAGGACATGCTATAGATGCAACTTTGTTCAAAACAGACGAGGTCAATCAAGTTACATCACGTTAAAGGTGGTGTTCTCTCCCTTTGCAATTTGTACACGTTTTGTTCCACTAATATACTTCTGTAATACACATCTGTAGAAATCAGATTGAGTAGGCGCTTCACACATAGACCAACACCCGCAGATGGTCCCCAACGATTTACTCCGGCGTCACGATGGCGGTCATAAGATGTAAAGTTACGCCACATTAAAGGTGACCCAACACTGTTTCTAAGCCCCTATATCTTCTGAAGTGAGCTACAAAGTCCGATTAGGGTTGAATCGTGTTTTTTTTGGAAAAGGAAAATATAGATGTAAATTTGAGTGACGTCGTGATGACGTCATCACATGTCATCTTGACCTCGCCTAAAGGACAACTTTTGCTGGGGCCTATATAATCTAGAGAACTAAAGGTCGATTCAGTTGTACTTGGTGTATGGGTGTGTTGATATTTAGTGACATCATGTGTTGTCGATGAAATTTGAAGCATCGTCATCACATATGTCCACCAGAATCATTAAACAGCCAGAAAGCCCAGCTGTGTTCAGTCCACAAGCACAATTCTGGCTTTTCTATTCGAGGTTTAAACCACATTTGCACCTTCCCTGCCCGGCCGGCGATTTTTCCCCCAAACAACATCCGTATTGAGTGTATACGCTATGAGCGTTTTGGACTTCTCTTAAAACATGAGGAAAAAATATAACATCAGAAGAAGAGAAAACAAATGGTTTCGAACGAGATGAAATTCAGACTTTTATTTCCTTTAAAAAATCCTCAAAGTCTCAGATTAGAAAAAGAAAATCCGGGTTAAAATGGTGATCCGAACCCACATACCGCGAGGCATCCCTCGCGGATCCTTTCCAACTGAGCTCGTGATCGCATTGCTTGACAAATTCTGGAAATTCATGGTAATAATAGGCCATATATATACCTGTGTACGTATCCTTAAAAGTATCGTACGGGACATGAGCTAGCAATATTATTTCTAATCAATATTGCTTCTAATCAGAGTATCCAGCCTGCAAAAATAAATGTTAATCCCTTCCGTCTTAACCTTTTTCTCTCATCACAACCTGCACCAAGAATTTTTTCTTTGTGATTATATTCATTCCCAGGGTAGCCTACCTAAAATATTAACCCTCCCCTTCTAAGATTTTTTTTATTGGAACCTTGACCCAACTTTTTTTTATCGTACCGCCCGACTGCGTTATTATTTCCCGAGTGTCAGCCTGTCCAAAAATATGAATCCCCTTCTAGCTTTTTCTCACACAGAAGCCTGCACCAGATGGGTTTGACAAGTCCGATAAATAGTTATATACACCCCCGACTGGAATTATGCCCAGTTTTTTCGTCAGGCATGCATTGGTAATACATTGTGTGAAGATCTCCTTGTAAAATGTAATTAAGTTAAGTTACATTCCATCAATAGTAGTAAAACGCAGTCGTCTTGTTTTGGTCTGTCTTTTGACGCGAGATTGTGTGAACGGGTAACACATCACAAGGCCTGTCAATTGCCTGTACAAGGTGAGACTCTGAATAATAAGTAATTTGGTCTATTGTTTCCTTCCCAGTTTCACGCTGTGGCGACTCCTGCTGAGACCTGTTCCCGAGTTTCGCCACTTCATTTTCTCCGTGTTTGCGAGCAGATGTTTTTTTATCTTGAATTGGATATTAATGTAACCTTGCTCACTATACCCGGTAATATGATGACCAATATTCTTGCCGGTAAGTTTTGGTCGTAATGCTTTGGTTGATGTTTTATTTGGTCTTTTGACAAGCAGCCTGGACGAAAACAGTCACTTCATCGTGGGAAACGCCATCTTGGACTTGAATATGAAATCAATCATCTACACATGTGTATCCCCCGACCTGAAGGATTTTACAGTCATGATTATCCTCATATTCTGAATGGTACACCTAAGGATTGAGGAAAGAATGTTGCAACCTTGACGCAACTTTATTGTGTACAAAATCCATGGAAAGTGAAAAACATTTTCTTATAATATAAGTCTTTTCTAACAAAGTTGGAAATGTTTCTCATTCCCAGATTCATGTCTTATCGTCATTTTTTGCAATGAATGACCTTCATTGAGATGATATATGAAGAAAAAAGTGGCGTCAGGTTGCAACATTCTAATTCCAGGATTGAAAATCACCGACGCACATTAAGACAGAAATGTCTGAAAACCAGTCCCAAAAATGTCAACTCTTAAGTGTACTGGTACGTAAGAGTGTAATTGAATTTAAAGTCCGAACATTGCTTGACAAGAGAAATGTGCATGTACTTCTTTTTGGTGTGTACAAAGTCTATGAAGAGCTGATTTTGTAGAGTATTTTCTAAATTTCAGATTTATTTTCAATATTTTTTTAAATGACCAATGTTCATTGAGATAAGATATTTCTTAATGACAAAGTTGGTGTCGGTATGCAATATTCTTTCCATGGTGCTGGGTATTCATGTATTACTTCTGTGTAGACCTCCATGCACCCTTTAAATGTGGGTTTAACAACGTGTGCAGTTCTGGAGAGGATATCAGAGGGGCATTTTTGTACTGTTATGAAACAGTCTTGTCCTCGCATTTTCCCCTATTTTTGATTTTTTTTGGTCAGTGAGTTTTCGGGCACCCAGAAGTCTTTGTGTCACTACAGACAGGGCCCTGAGTGCTCTGAGAATGTGCAAACTGTTATCTAATTTACCCACACAGTTAGCCAGCAATTGCCAAAAAGCCACTGGGGCAAAGAGAATGTGGTAATCCTTACTTTAGGACCCCTTTCCTATAGTTAAAGACTCAATTGTAAACAGCTGACTAAATGACACTAAAAAGTGACATTCTGATATTTATTGACACATTTGAACATTTGGCAATGACAATTCTTGAATATCAGCAGGTTTGATTTTTGTAGAAAGAGGGTGCAGGGTTTGATTTATGAGGGTTAAAGACGACGATGACAAACAGAAAATATATTTTAAAAAAGCAAGATGGCGAACTGCCAAAAAAGGTAGGAAAGTCACATTTTCTTTGAAAGTGCTTTCAAAATTACAACTAGCAATGTAACACGAGTTTATCTGAAGAAAACAGACTGCTTTAGCCTGCAAAAGTCACTTTTGTACGGCACAGTCATCTGCAAAAGCCAGTTTGAACAGAACTCGTACAAAATAGAGGTGTCCTAAAAGTAAGGATTACCGAGAATGTCTTCAGTATTTCACCAATCTAGTTTGCAGACTCAATTCTATTTTTTAAAGGAGATTCTTCAATATTTTGCACATGAGAGGAAGTTGATTTCAAAATGGGGCTGAATGCCAGACCAACCATGGTCCAACTATTTGAAAAGACTGGACTCTTCATTCAGTGTAACTAGTCTGGTGGCTTGACTATGGAGAAATGTGTAGTACATTGAAACTAGTTCCCGCTTCATGCCACATGCATGGGCGTCGAGGGGGGTATGGGGGTTACTACGTATTAAGTTAAACTATTTTTGCATCCGCATCGAAAATTTTTGACCCTGGTGATTTCCACACCAGTAGGCCTAAATCCACTTTTTCGAAAACAAGTTGCAGATTGCGTTCATTTTGCGTTGCCTGCACTGACTGAACTAAACACTTGGTCTTACATCTGGAATTTTTCTATATTTTTTTACTCTTTCGGTCATGGAACTTTTATCTGGGTCTGTATGACAATTTATCTACCAAATCGCCTTATTCGGGTCTGCATGACAATTTATCTGCCAAAACTTCGGTAGATAAATGTAAAAGAAAAAAACCTATAAGAAGTTCTCTGACGAGAGCGCCCTCGCAGTATGGGCTTGGTCGCGTGCAGTCATTCAGGGTGCAGACTGTAATAGGCCCAAATTGCCTACGCCAGCCAAATCACGATTTGCAGCTGCCCTCAGAATTCTCCGGTATTAGAGCATTTCTGTGACCTAAGAAGCCTGAAGGTTTTGTGGAAAAGTAGGAAGTAGAAGCCATGTACAGGACTGTTAGCTTGTATTTTCTGTATTAGTGATTGATGAAATCGGGCCCTACGTGGGTGCTCTATTTTGCAATGGAGCGTATGGGCATTATCAGTACTTCGGTCACTTTATTTAGAAGTGCATTATCGTCGTAACTCTTGGATGAGAAAGTTCGAATTTAATTTACTTTGCGCCTCGTGGCCTAGCTTGGCACTGTTGTGAGTACAAACACCGGCAGTCGTGGGCTAGGGCCAAAGGGTTGAGGAACTAAAATAGGGTTCACGATTGACCAATAGAACACTGAATTGAAATTTGGAGGGATGAGGGACAATGGAAGGGGGTGCACTATTGCAGGGCAGTGTTACATGCTGCCTATGAAAGATAAAAACTTATTGAATTTGAGGAGTGGAGTTAAGCCTATTTTGTAGTTTCTTATTTATATGATCAGTGTTATAATTTTTAACAATGTGTGGCGACAACAGATAATTCACTCTATCCCCTAAATATAAACAAAGGACTGAGGATCAGGAATAGTGGAGGGGGTGCACTATTAGCAGTGTTTGCATGCTGCCCGAAGACCTTTGACACTATCTTATGGGGCTGTCCAGCAAAAAGTAAAAGTACAAACAAAGGGAAGACAAAATAAGAAAAGGTGCAATTTCTCTGAGGGTCCGCTGTTGGGGTTTTGTGAGTTGAGTTGTGCATGTTTAATTTCATGCTTTTTCTTAGAGTTTATTGTGTAGTGGGGCCCATGTGTTTGTATGTATAGGTGTTGAAGTCAAAGACTTGCTTTCCAAAATGCAACATAGCCATTTGGAATACTGGTGCCAAATGTCTAGAGTCTTAAGACTCCAGAGAGTAAATCACAGCAGAAAAGCTGACTCTCGAGGAAAATTCTTCCCACAAGTGACGAAGAATGGCGTTATGGCGTTTTGGAGGGAAACTCTTTGATTTGATGTTGAAATCAAGTTCATTAGTGCACAGACTAACCCTGTTGCAGTTTTTTTTCTTTCTTCCCTGTCTCTTGTCCGAGTGTACTTGCAGGTATTGACGACGGCCGGGACGGATGTTCTCTGAGGGTCCGCTGTTGGGGTTTTGTGAGTTGAGTTGTGCATGTTTAATTTCATGCTTTTTCTTAGAGTTTTATTGTGTAGTGGGGCCCCTGTGTTTGTATGTATAGGTGTTGAAGTCAAAGACTTGCTTTCCAAAATGCAACATAGCCATTTGGAATACTGGTGCCAAATGTCTAGAGTCTTAAGACTCCAGAGAGTAAATCACAGCAGAAAAGCTGACTCGAGGAAAATTCTTCCCCACAAGTGACGAAGAATGGCGTTATGGCGTTTTGGAGGGAAACTCTTTGATTTGATGTTGAAATCAAGTTCATTAGTGCACAGACTAACCCTGTTGCAGTTTTTTTCTTTCTTCCCTGTCTCTTGTCCGAGTGTACTTGCAGGTATTGACGACGGCCGGGACGGGATGTTCTCTGAGGGTCCGCTGTTGGGGTTTTGTGAGTTGAGTTGTGCATGTTTAATTTCATGCTTTTTCTTAGAGTTTTATTGTGTAGTGGGGCCCCTGTGTTTGTATGTATAGGTGTTGAAGTCAAAGACTTGCTTTCCAAATGCAACATAGCCATTTGGAATACTGGTGCCAAATGTCTAGAGTCTTAAGACTCCAGAGAGTAAATCACAGCAGAAAAGCTGACTCTCGAGGAAAATTCTTCCCACAAGTGACGAAGAATGGCGTTATGGCGTTTTGGAGGGAAACTCTTTGATTTGATGTTGAAATCAAGTTCATTAGTGCACAGACTAACCCTGTTGCAGTTTTTTTCTTTCTTCCCTGTCTCTTGTCCGAGTGTACTTGCAGGTATTGACGACGGCCGGGACGGAAGTTCTCTGAGGGTCCGCTGTTGGGGTTTTGTGAGTTGAGTTGTGCATGTTTAATTTCATGCTTTTCTTAGAGTTTTATTGTGTAGTGGGGCCCCTGTGTTTGTATGTATAGGTGTTGAAGTCAAAGACTTGCTTTCCAAAATGCAACATAGCCATTTGGAATACTGGTGCCAAATGTCTAGAGTCTTAAGACTCCAGAGAGTAAATCACAGCAGAAAAGCTGACTCTCGAGGAAAATTCTTCCCACAAGTGACGAAGAATGGCGTTATGGCGTTTTGGAGGGAAACTCTTTGATTTGATGTTGAAATCAAGTTCATTAGTGCACAGACTAACCCTGTTGCAGTTTTTTTCTTTCTTCCCTGTCTCTTGTCCGAGTGTACTTGCAGGTATTGACGACGGCCGGACGGATGTTCTCTGAGGGTCCGCTGTTGGGGTTTTGTGAGTTGAGTTGTGCATGTTTAATTTCATGCTTTTCTTAGAGTTTTATTGTGTAGTGGGGCCCCTTTGTTTGTATGTATAGGTGTTGAAGTCAAAGACTTGCTTTCCAAATGCAACATAGCCATTTGGAATACTGGTGCCAAATGTCTAGAGTCTTAAGACTCCAGAGAGTAAATCACAGCAGAAAAGCTGACTCTTGAGGAAAATTCTTCCCCACAAGTGACGAAGAATGGCGTTATGGCGTTTTGGAGGGAAACTCTTTGATTTGATGTTGAAATCAAGTTCATTAGTGCACAGACTAACCCTGTTGCAGTTTTTTTCTTTCTTCCCTGTCTCTTGTCCGAGTGTACTTGCAGGTATTGACGACGGCCGGGACGGGATGTTCTCTGAGGGTCCGCTGTTGGGGTTTTGTGAGTTGAGTTGTGCATGTTTAATTTCATGCTTTTTCTTAGAGTTTTATTGTGTAGTGGGGCCCTGTGTTTGTATGTATAGGTGTTGAAGTCAAAGACTTGCTTTCCAAAATGCAACATAGCCATTTGGAATACTGGTGCCAAATGTCTAGAGTCTTAAGACTCCAGAGAGTAAATCACAGCAGAAAAGCTGACTCTCGAGGAAAATTCTTCCCACAAGTGACGAAGAATGGCGTTATGGCGTTTTGGAGGGAAACTCTTTGATTTGATGTTGAAATCAAGTTCATTAGTGCACAGACTAACCCTGTTGCAGTTTTTTTCTTTCTTCCCTGTCTCTTGTCCGAGTGTACTTGCAGGTATTGACGACGGCCGGGACGGGATGTTCTCTGAGGGTCCGCTGTTGGGGTTTTGTGAGTTGAGTTGTGCATGTTTAATTTCATGCTTTTTCTTAGAGTTTTATTGTGTAGTGGGCCCTGTGTTTGTATGTATAGGTGTTGAAGTCAAAGACTTGCTTTCCAAAATGCAACATAGCCATTTGGAATACTGGTGCCAAATGTCTAGAGTCTTAAGACTCCAGAGAGTAAATCACAGCAGAAAAGCTGACTCTCGAGGAAAATTCTTCCCCACAAGTGACGAAGAATGGCGTTATGGCGTTTTGGAGGGAAACTCTTTGATTTGATGTTGAAATCAAGTTCATTAGTGCACAGACTAACCCTGTTGCAGTTTTTTTCTTTCTTCCCTGTCTCTTGTCCGAGTGTACTTGCAGGTATTGACGACGGCCGGGACGGGATGTTCTCTGAGGGTCCGCTGTTGGGGTTTTGTGAGTTGAGTTGTGCATGTTTAATTTCATGCTTTTTCTTAGAGTTTTATTGTGTAGTGGGCCCCTGTGTTTGTATGTATAGGTGTTGAAGTCAAAGACTTGCTTTCCAAAATGCAACATAGCCATTTGGAATACTGGTGCCAAATGTCTAGAGTCTTAAGACTCCAGAGAGTAAATCACAGCAGAAAAGCTGACTCTCGAGGAAAATTCTTCCCCACAAGTGACGAAGAATGGCGTTATGGCGTTTTGGAGGGAAACTCTTTGATTTGATGTTGAAATCAAGTTCATTAGTGCACAGACTAACCCTGTTGCAGTTTTTTTCTTTCTTCCCTGTCTCTTGTCCGAGTGTACTTGCAGGTATTGACGACGGCCGGGACGGGATGTTCTCTGAGGGTCCGCTGTTGGGGTTTTGTGAGTTGAGTTGTGCATGTTTAATTTCATGCTTTTTCTTAGAGTTTTATTGTGTAGTGGGGCCCCTGTGTTTGTATGTATAGGTGTTGAAGTCAAAGACTTGCTTTCCAAAATGCAACATAGCCATTTGGAATACTGGTGCCAAATGTCTAGAGTCTTAAGACTCCAGAGAGTAAATCACAGCAGAAAAGCTGACTCTCGAGGAAAATTCTTCCCCACAAGTGACGAAGAATGGCGTTATGGCGTTTTGGAGGGAAACTCTTTGATTTGATGTTGAAATCAAGTTCATTAGTGCACAGACTAACCCTGTTGCAGTTTTTTTCTTTCTTCCTGTCTCTTGTCCGAGTGTACTTGCAGGTATTGACGACGGCCGGGACGGGATGTTCTCTGAGGGTCCGCTGTTGGGGTTTTGTGAGTTGAGTTGTGCATGTTTAATTTCATGCTTTTTCTTAGAGTTTTATTGTGTAGTGGGTCCGGTGTGTTTGTATGTATAGGTGTTGACCCCATACAATGGCTTTACGACCTGAAACATAGCCATTTGGAATACTGGTGCCAAATGTCTAGAGTCTTAAGACTCCAGAGAGTAAATCACAGCAGAAAAGCTGTCTCTCGATGAAAATTCTTCCCCACAAGTGACGAAGAATGGCGTTATGGCGTTTTGGAGGGAAACTCTTTGATTTGATGTTGAAATCAAGTTCATTAGTGCACAGACTAACCCTGTTGCAGTTTTTTTTCTAGGGAAACGACGACGGCCGGGACGGGATGTTCTCTGAGGGTCCGCTGTTGGGGTTTTGTGAGTTGAGTTGTGCATGTTTAATTTCATGCTTTTTCTTAGAGTTTTATTGTGTAGTGGGGCCCCTGTGTTTGTATGTATAGGTGTTGAAGTCAAAGACTTGCTTTCCAAAATGCAACATAGCCATTTGGAATACTGGTGCCAAATGTCTAGAGTCTTAAGACTCCAGAGAGTAAATCACAGCAGAAAAGCTGACTTCGAGGAAAATTTCTCCCCACAAGTGACGGAGAATGGCGTTATGGCGTTTTGGAGGGAAACTTTGATTTGATGTTGAAATCAAGTTCATTAGTGCACAGACTAACCCTGTTGCAGTTTTTTTCTTTCTTCCCTGTCTCTTGTCCGAGTGTACTTGCAGGTATTGACGACGGCCGGGACGGGATGTTCTCTGAGGGTCCGCTGTTGGGGTTTTGTGAGTTGAGTTGTGCATGTTTAATTTCATGCTTTTTCTTAGAGTTTTATTGTGTAGTGGGGCCCCTGTGTTTGTATGTATAGGTGTTGAAGTCAAAGACTTGCTTTCCAAAATGCAACATAGCCATTTGGAATACTGGTGCCAAATGTCTAGAGTCTTAAGACTCCAGAGAGTAAATCACAGCAGAAAAGCTGACTCTCGAGGAAAATTCTTCCCACAAGTGACGAAGAATGGCGTTATGGCGTTTTGGAGGGAAACTCTTTGATTTGATGTTGAAATCAAGTTCATTAGTGCACAGACTAACCCTGTTGCAGTTTTTTTTCTTTCTTCCCTGTCTCTTGTCCGAGTGTACTTGCAGGTATTGACGACGGCCGGGACGGGATGTTCTCTGAGGGTCCGCTGTTGGGGTTTTGTGAGTTGAGTTGTGCATGTTTAATTTCATGCTTTTTCTTAGAGTTTTATTGTGTAGTGGGGCCCCTGTGTTTGTATGTATAGGTGTTGAAGTCAAAGACTTGCTTTCCAAAATGCAACATAGCCATTTGGAATACTGGTGCCAAATGTCTAGAGTCTTAAGACTCCAGAGAGTAAATCACAGCAGAAAAGCTGACTTTCGAGGAAAATTCTTCCCCACAAGTGACGAAGAATGGCGTTATGGCGTTTTGGAGGGAAACTCTTTGATTTGATGTTGAAATCAAGTTCATTAGTGCACAGACTAACCCTGTTGCAGTTTTTTCTTTCTTCCTGTCTCTTGTCCGAGTGTACTTGCAGGTATTGACGACGGCCGGGACGGGATGTTCTCTGAGGGTCCGCTGTTGGGGTTTTGTGAGTTGAGTTGTGCATGTTTAATTTCATGCTTTTCTTAGAGTTTTATTGTGTAGTGGGGCCCCTGTGTTTGTATGTATAGGTGTTGAAGTCAAAGACTTGCTTTCCAAAATGCAACATAGCCATTTGGAATACTGGTGCCAAATGTCTAGAGTCTTAAGACTCCAGAGAGTAAATCACAGCAGAAAAGCTGACTCTCGAGGAAAATTCTTCCCCACAAGTGACGAAGAATGGCGTTATGGCGTTTTGGAGGGAAACTCTTTGATTTGATGTTGAAATCAAGTTCATTAGTGCACAGACTAACCCTGTTGCAGTTTTTTCTTTCTTCCCTGTCTCTTGTCCGAGTGTACTTGCAGGTATTGACGACGGCCGGGACGGGATGTTCTCTGAGGGTCCGCTGTTGGGGTTTTGTGAGTTGAGTTGTGCATGTTTAATTTCATGCTTTTTCTTAGAGTTTTATTGTGTAGTGGGGCCCCTGTGTTTGTATGTATAGGTGTTGAAGTCAAAGACTTGCTTTCCAAAATGCAACATAGCCATTTGGAATACTGGTGCCAAATGTCTAGAGTCTTAAGACTCCAGAGAGTAAATCACAGCAGAAAAGCTGACTCTCGAGGAAAATTCTTCCCCACAAGTGACGAAGAATGGCGTTATGGCGTTTTGGAGGGAAACTCTTTGATTTGATGTTGAAATCAAGTTCATTAGTGCACAGACTAACCCTGTTGCAGTTTTTTTCTTTCTTCCCTGTCTCTTGTCCGAGTGTACTTGCAGGTATTGACGACGGCCGGGACGGGATGTTCTCTGAGGGTCCGCTGTTGGGGTTTTGTGAGTTGAGTTGTGCATGTTTAATTTCATGCTTTTCTTAGAGTTTTATTGTGTAGTGGGGCCCCTGTGTTTGTATGTATAGGTGTTGAAGTCAAAGACTTGCTTTCCAAAATGCAACATAGCCATTTGGAATACTGGTGCCAAATGTCTAGAGTCTTAAGACTCCAGAGAGTAAATCACAGCAGAAAAGCTGACTCTCGAGGAAAATTCTTCCCCACAAGTGACGAAGAATGGCGTTATGGCGTTTTGGAGGGAAACTCTTTGATTTGATGTTGAAATCAAGTTCATTAGTGCACAGACTAACCCTGTTGCAGTTTTTTTCTTTCTTCCCTGTCTCTTGTCCGAGTGTACTTGCAGGTATTGACGACGGCCGGGACGGGATGTTCTCTGAGGGTCCGCTGTTGGGGTTTTGTGAGTTGAGTTGTGCATGTTTAATTTCATGCTTTTTCTTAGAGTTTTATTGTGTAGTGGGGCCCCTGTGTTTGTATGTATAGGTGTTGAAGTCAAAGACTTGCTTTCCAAAATGCAACATAGCCATTTGGAATACTGGTGCCAAATGTCTAGAGTCTTAAGACTCCAGAGAGTAAATCACAGCAGAAAAGCTGACTCTCGAGGAAAATTCTTCCCCACAAGTGACGAAGAATGGCGTTATGGCGTTTTGAAGGGGAAACTCTTTGATTCGATGTTGAAATCAAGTTCATTAGTGCACAGACTAACCCTGTTGCAGTTTTTTTTCTTTCTTCCCTGTCTCTTGTCCGAGTGTACTTGCAGGTATTGACGACGGCCGGGACGGGATGTTCTCTGAGGGTCCGCTGTTGGGGTTTTGTGAGTTGAGTTGTGCATGTTTAATTTCATGCTTTTTCTTAGAGTTTTATTGTGTAGTGGGGCCCCTGTGTTTGTATGTATAGGTGTTGAAGTCAAAGACTTGCTTTCCAAATGCAACATAGCCATTTGGAATACTGGTGCCAAATGTCTAGAGTCTTAAGACTCCAGAGAGTAAATCACAGCAGAAAAGCTGACTCTCGAGGAAAATTCTTCCCCACAAGTGACGAAGAATGGCGTTATGGCGTTTTGGAGGGAAACTCTTTGATTTGATGTTGAAATCAAGTTCATTAGTGCACAGACTAACCCTGTTGCAGTTTTTTTCTTTCTTCCCTGTCTCTTGTCCGAGTGTACTTGCAGGTATTGACGACGGCCGGGACGGGATGTTCTCTGAGGGTCCGCTGTTGGGGTTTTGTGAGTTGAGTTGTGCATGTTTAATTTCATGCTTTTCTTAGAGTTTTATTGTGTAGTGGGGCCCCTGTGTTTGTATGTATAGGTGTTGAAGTCAAAGACTTGCTTTCCAAAATGCAACATAGCCATTTGGAATACTGGTGCCAAATGTCTAGAGTCTTAAGACTCCAGAGAGTAAATCACAGCAGAAAAGCTGACTCTCGAGGAAAATTCTTCCCCACAAGTGACGAAGAATGGCGTTATGGCGTTTTGGAGGGAAACTCTTTGATTTGATGTTGAAATCAAGTTCATTAGTGCACAGACTAACCCTGTTGCAGTTTTTTTCTTTCTTCCCTGTCTCTTGTCCGAGTGTACTTGCAGGTATTGACGACGGCCGGGACGGGATGTTCTCTGAGGGTCCGCTGTTGGGGTTTTGTGAGTTGAGTTGTGCATGTTTAATTTCATGCTTTTTCTTAGAGTTTTATTGTGTAGTGGGGCCCCTGTGTTTGTATGTATAGGTGTTGAAGTCAAAGACTTGCTTTCCAAAATGCAACATAGCCATTTGGAATACTGGTGCCAAATGTCTAGAGTCTTAAGACTCCAGAGAGTAAATCACAGCAGAAAAGCTGACTCTCGAGGAAAATTCTTCCCCACAAGTGACGAAGAATGGCGTTATGGCGTTTTGGAGGGAAACTCTTTGATTTGATGTTGAAATCAAGTTCATTAGTGCACAGACTAACCCTGTTGCAGTTTTTTTCTTTCTTCCCTGTCTCTTGTCCGAGTGTACTTGCAGGTATTGACGACGGCCGGGACGGGATGTTCTCTGAGGGTCCGCTGTTGGGGTTTTGTGAGTTGAGTTGTGCATGTTTAATTTCATGCTTTTTCTTAGAGTTTTATTGTGTAGTGGGGCCCCTGTGTTTGTATGTATAGGTGTTGAAGTCAAAGACTTGCTTTCCAAAATGCAACATAGCCATTTGGAATACTGGTGCCAAATGTCTAGAGTCTTAAGACTCCAGAGAGTAAATCACAGCAGAAAAGCTGACTCTCGAGGAAAATTCTTCCCCACAAGTGACGAAGAATGGCGTTATGGCGTTTTGGAGGGAAACTCTTTGATTTGATGTTGAAATCAAGTTCATTAGTGCACAGACTAACCCTGTTGCAGTTTTTTTCTTTCTTCCCTGTCTCTTGTCCGAGTGTACTTGCAGGTATTGACGACGGCCGGGACGGGATGTTCTCTGAGGGTCCGCTGTTGGGGTTTTGTGAGTTGAGTTGTGCATGTTTAATTTCATGCTTTTTCTTAGAGTTTTATTGTGTAGTGGGGCCCTGTGTTTGTATGTATAGGTGTTGAAGTCAAAGACTTGCTTTCCAAAATGCAACATAGCCATTTGGAATACTGGTGCCAAATGTCTAGAGTCTTAAGACTCCAGAGAGTAAATCACAGCAGAAAAGCTGACTCTCGAGGAAAATTCTTCCCCACAAGTGACGAAGAATGGCGTTATGGCGTTTTGGAGGGAAACTCTTTGATTTGATGTTGAAATCAAGTTCATTAGTGCACAGACTAACCCTGTTGCAGTTTTTTCTTTCTTCCCTGTCTCTTGTCCGAGTGTACTTGCAGGTATTGACGACGGCCGGGACGGGATGTTCTCTGAGGGTCCGCTGTTGGGGTTTTGTGAGTTGAGTTGTGCATGTTTAATTTCATGCTTTTTCTTAGAGTTTTATTGTGTAGTGGGGCCCCTGTGTTTGTATGTATAGGTGTTGAAGTCAAAGACTTGCTTTCCAAAATGCAACATAGCCATTTGGAATACTGGTGCCAAATGTCTAGAGTCTTAAGACTCCAGAGAGTAAATCACAGCAGAAAAGCTGACTCTCGAGGAAAATTCTTCCCCACAAGTGACGAAGAATGGCGTTATGGCGTTTTGGAGGGAAACTCTTTGATTTGATGTTGAAATCAAGTTCATTAGTGCACAGACTAACCCTGTTGCAGTTTTTTCTTTCTTCCTGTCTCTTGTCCGAGTGTACTTGCAGGTATTGACGACGGCCGGGACGGGATGTTCTCTGAGGGTCCGCTGTTGGGGTTTTGTGAGTTGAGTTGTGCATGTTTAATTTCATGCTTTTTCTTAGAGTTTTATTGTGTAGTGGGGCCCCTGTGTTTGTATGTATAGGTGTTGAAGTCAAAGACTTGCTTTCCAAAATGCAACATAGCCATTTGGAATACTGGTGCCAAATGTCTAGAGTCTTAAGACTCCAGAGAGTAAATCACAGCAGAAAAGCTGACTCTCGAGGAAAATTCTTCCCCACAAGTGACGAAGAATGGCGTTATGGCGTTTTGGAGGGAAACTCTTTGATTTGATGTTGAAATCAAGTTCATTAGTGCACAGACTAACCCTGTTGCAGTTTTTTTCTTTCTTCCCTGTCTCTTGTCCGAGTGTACTTGCAGGTATTGACGACGGCCGGGACGGGATGTTCTCTGAGGGTCCGCTGTTGGGGTTTTGTGAGTTGAGTTGTGCATGTTTAATTTCATGCTTTTTCTTAGAGTTTTATTGTGTAGTGGGGCCCCTGTGTTTGTATGTATAGGTGTTGAAGTCAAAGACTTGCTTTCCAAAATGCAACATAGCCATTTGGAATACTGGTGCCAAATGTCTAGAGTCTTAAGACTCCAGAGAGTAAATCACAGCAGAAAAGCTGACTCTCGAGGAAAATTCTTCCCCAAAAGTGACGAAGAATGGCGTTATGGCGTTTTGGAGGGAAACTCTTTGATTTGATGTTGAAATCAAGTTCATTAGTGCACAGACTAACCCTGTTTTTTTTTTTTCCGCAGTTTTTTTCTTTCTTCCCTGTCTCTTGTCCGAGTGTACTTGCAGGTATTGACGACGGCCGGGACGGGATGTTCTCTGAGGGTCCGCTGTTGGGGTTTTGTGAGTTGAGTTGTGCATGTTTAATTTCATGCTTTTTCTTAGAGTTTTATTGTGTAGTGGGGCCCCTGTGTTTGTATGTATAGGTGTTGAAGTCAAAGACTTGCTTTCCAAAATGCAACATAGCCATTTGGAATACTGGTGCCAAATGTCTAGAGTCTTAAGACTCCAGAGAGTAAATCACAGCAGAAAAGCTGACTCTCGAGGAAAATTCTTCCCCACAAGTGACGAAGAATGGCGTTATGGCGTTTTGGAGGGAAACTCTTTGATTTGATGTTGAAATCAAGTTCATTAGTGCACAGACTAACCCTGTTGCAGTTTTTTTCTTTCTTCCCTGTCTCTTGTCCGAGTGTACTTGCAGGTATTGACGACGGCCGGGACGGGATGTTCTCTGAGGGTCCGCTGTTGGGGTTTTGTGAGTTGAGTTGTGCATGTTTAATTTCATGCTTTTTCTTAGAGTTTTATTGTGTAGTGGGGCCCCTGTGTTTGTATGTATAGGTGTTGAAGTCAAAGACTTGCTTTCCAAAATGCAACATAGCCATTTGGAATACTGGTGCCAAATGTCTAGAGTCTTAAGACTCCAGAGAGTAAATCACAGCAGAAAAGCTGACTCTCGAGGAAAATTCTTCCCCAAAAGTGACGAAGAATGGCGTTATGGCGTTTTGGAGGGAAACTCTTTGATTTGATGTTGAAATCAAGTTCATTAGTGCACAGACTAACCCTGTCTTCTTTTTTTCCGCATTTTTTTTCTTTCTTCCCTGTCTCTTGTCCGAGTGTACTTGCAGGTATTGACGACGGCCGGGACGGGATGTTCTCTGAGGGTCCGCTGTTGGGGTTTTGTGAGTTGAGTTGTGCATGTTTAATTTCATGCTTTTTCTTAGAGTTTTATTGTGTAGTGGGGCCCCTGTGTTTGTATGTATAGGTGTTGAAGTCAAAGACTTGCTTTCCAAAATGCAACATAGCCATTTGGAATACTGGTGCCAAATGTCTAGAGTCTTAAGACTCCAGAGAGTAAATCACAGCAGAAAAGCTGACTCTCGAGGAAAATTCTTCCCCACAAGTGACGAAGAATGGCGTTATGGCGTTTTGGAGGGAAACTCTTTGATTTGATGTTGAAATCAAGTTCATTAGTGCACAGACTAACCCTGTCTTTTTTTTTTGCAGTTTTTTTTCTTTCTTCCCTGTCTCTTGTCCGAGTGTACTTGCAGGTATTGACGACGGCCGGGACGGGATGTTCTCTGAGGGTCCGCTGTTGGGGTTTTGTGAGTTGAGTTGTGCATGTTTAATTTCATGCTTTTTCTTAGAGTTTTATTGTGTAGTGGGGCCCCTGTGTTTGTATGTATAGGTGTTGAAGTCAAAGACTTGCTTTCCAAAATGCAACATAGCCATTTGGAATACTGGTGCCAAATGTTTAGCGTCTTAAGACTCCAGAGAGTAAATCACAGCAGAAAAGCTGACTCTCGAGGAAAATTCTTCCCAAAAAGTGACGAAGAATGGCATTGTGGCGTTTTGGAGGGAAACTCTTTGATTTGATGTTGAAATCAAGTTCATTAGTGCACAGTCTAACCCTCTTTTTTTTTCTTTTGCATTTTTTTTCTTTCTTCCCTGTTTCTTCTCCGAGTGTACTTGCAGGTATTGACGACGGCCGGGACGGGATGTTCTCTGAGGGTCCTCTGTTGGGGTTTTGTGAGTTGAGTTGTGCATGTTTAATTTCATGCTTTTTGTTAGAGCTTTATTGTGTAGTGGGGCCCCTGTGTTTGTATGTATAGGTGTTGATATCGCTTTCCAAAATGCAACATAGCCATTTGGAATATTGGTGCCAAATGTCTAGAGTCTTAAGACTCCAGAGAGTAAATCACAGCAGAAAAGCTGACTCTCGAGGAAAATTCTTCCCCACAAGTGACGAAGAATGGCGTTATGGCGTTTTGGAGGGAAACTCTTTGATTTGATGTTGAAATCAAGTTCATTAGTGCACAGAGTAACCCTGTTTTTTTTCTTTTGCAGTTTTTTTTCTTTCTTCCCTGTCTCTTGTCCGAGTGTACTTGCAGGTATTGACGATGGCCGGGACGGGACGTTCTCTGAGGGTCCGCTGTTGGGGTTTTGTGAGTTGAGTTGTGCATGTTTAATTTCATGCTTTTTCTTAGAGCTTTATTGTGTAGTGGGGCCCCTGTGTTTGTATGTATGGGTGTTGAAGTCAAAGACTTGCTTTCCACAATGCAACATTGCCATTTGGAATACTGGTGCCAAATGTCTAGAGTGTTAAGACTCCAGAGAGTAAATCCCAGCAGAAAAGCTGACTCTCGAGGAAAATTCTTCCCAAAAAGTGACGAAGAATGGCATTATGGCGTTTTGGAGGGAAACTCTTTGATTTGTTGTTGAAATCAAGTTCATCAGTGCACCCACTAACCCTGTTTTTTTTCTTTTGCAGTTTTTTTTCTGTCTTCCCTGTCTCTTTTCCGAGTGTACTTGCAAGTATTGACGACGGCCGGGACGGGATGTTCTCTGAGGGTCCGCTGTTTGGGTTTTGTAAGTTGAGTTGTACATGTTTAATTTCATGCTTTTTCTTAGAGCTTTATTGTGTAGTGGGACCCCTGTATTTGTATGTATAGGTGTTGAAGTCAAAGACTTGCTTTCCAAAATGCAACATAGCCATTTGGAATACTGGTGCCAAATGTTTAGAGTCTTAAGACTCCAGAGAGTAAATCCCAGCAGAAAAGCTGACTCTCGAGGAAAATTCTTTCCAAAAAGTTACAAAGAATGGCCTCATGGCGTTTTGAAGGGAAACTCTATGATTTGATGTTGAAATCAAGTTCATCAGTGCACAGACTAACCCTGTTTTTTTTTTCTTTTGCAGTTTTTTTTCTTTCTTCCCTGTCTCTTGTCCGAGTGTACTTGCAGGTATTGACGACGGCCGGGACGGGATTTTCTCTGAGGGTTCGCTGTTGGGGTTTTGTAAGTTGAGTTGTGCATTTTTAATTTCAAGGTTTTTTATAGAGCTTTATTGTGTAGTGGGGCCCCTGTGTTTGTATGTATAGGTGTTGAAGTCAAAGACTTGCTTTCCAAAATGCAACATAGCCATTTGGAATACTGGTGCCAAATGTCTAGAGTCTTAAGGCTCCAGAGAGTAAATCACAGCAGAAAAGCTGACTCTCAAGCCAGTCCATACAGTGTTTCCCAATTTCTGGAAAACAGGTTAGGCATTTTTGGTTAGGTTTATCATAGAAAAAATTGGGTTGAAAGAGTTTTCACAGTTTGAGAATATTTTTTCCCACTGGTTTTTGTTAACCTCACGAAACCAAGGGAATATCCACACTTGGTATGTAACGTAAATATGTGTTTGTGGGTATGATCTGATACACCGTTCCCTCTGGAGACATGTGTACAATAGGGAACAAAAGATTGTATACGTCTCCACAGGACAATTTCTATAGATGAATACGTCGCCACAAGATTTTACTCAAAAACTAGGAATTTCCAAGGTGGGTTGATCAGTCGCAAATGGAAGAGTTTTAGAAAAGGGATATTAAGTCCGAATTTCAGCCAAGGAAATTAATTCTGGTTAAAGTAAGAGCATTTTGAAACTTCACTTTCAAACTCGAAACTTTTACTACCGTACACGAGAACAAAGAAATGTCTTCACAAAAATACAATTTTCAGTATGGGTGTGTGTGTGTGTGTTTTTTTACTGTATTGCGCTTTTGGAAATGCTAAGACTTATGAAAGAAGCTGCATAAGTGGCGTAGCTACCGGGAGGCGTGGGGGCGACCGCCCCATGAAACCTTGTCGCCTCCAGTCGCCCCCCCACTGAGATTTTGAGTTTCTAAAAAAAATATCATTGATCTACATGACGCCATGGGCCCTATTATATACTACAATGTATCTTTTGCTTAGAAAATATTGGTTAAAGTGGTCAGAAATTGCCTCAGATAGCACCACAGAGCATTTAGAATCCAAAATGTTTCGGGGCCCTTAAGCCGGCCCTGAACCCCACGCCTATAGCTCAGAATTCTGGTAGCTGATTCAATGACTCCAACCTCGAAAACAATGTTCACAAAATTTTCTCATGCCTTTAGCTGAAAAAACCTCGAAAATTATGTTTAAATTATTATCTTTTGTGCTAAGATAATTATTGGTTAAAGTGGTAAGAAATTGCCTCAGATCACCCCACAGAGCATCGAAAATCCAATTTTTTTCGGGGCCCTTAAGCGGGCCCCGAACCCCACGCCAATAGCTCAGAATACCGATAGCTGATTCAATGTCTCCAACCTCGAAAACGATGTTCAAATAATTATCTTTTGCCAAGAAAATATTAGTTAAAGCATGGAGGAAAGTCGTAAGAAATTGCTTCAAATCACACCACAGAACATCTAGAATCCATTTTTTTTTCGGGGCCCTTAAGCGGGCCCCGAACCCCACGCCGTAAGGGCTTCGCGATTGACGCCCCTGCTTGACGCCCCCCCCCCCATGAAATGTTCCAGCGCCCCCCCACTGAAAAATTCCTGGCTACGCCACTGAGCTGCATTATATCTCGGTTTCAGTTCTGGCTGTGCTGTACTGCCTGCTGTTATGGTTATTGCATAAATCTAGACAATCATGACAATGAGAATATCCTAAGATGTGATATTGTTATAGCTCTTTTGACATGTCTGATGACCATTTGAAATGTTGAGTAATTCATCTTCAATGACAGCCTGTATGCATTTTCTGTTCATGATAGATTTTTATTGAGTCCATTCAGTGTGGAGGATCCAGGGCAACTTAGTATAGCGCTCCTAGCTCCTACAGGGAATTATAAAGGTAACAACAGTTTCTCTGTTACGTGTGCATGTAACATGTTTAGTTGACCAATATTCTCTACACGCCCACATAAAAAGCATGATGGTTTATGAGACCTTGTTTGTAAAAGTATTTTTTTTATTTATTCTTTTAGAGAAATCGTATTTAAAACTGGTGATCAATCTAAAAGTAGTTCGCTTCTAAACAGTATACAAAACTGTGTTAATGGCATCAATTGCGTGCAAGTGTTCTTTAATAAGTTTTTCATTTCTGACTTTGATACAAACTACTAACAACCCGCATTTCGGGTTTCATTTTGTCGCTCATGATTTGCGTTAATTGACTACATAAATAAGCACCATTTTTTTATGTACTTCTCTGTCTCCATTTATACAGGTTTCTTTGGAAGAACAGCAGCTACGCTAGGCGTGCTGTATCAGCCTTTGGTCAACAGTACTGAAAGTTAATTAATGTTGTTCATATACATACATCCCACACGCTCCTCCATTAGACAGCCCGTTGAGCAATCACATCAGCCAAAACGAGGGTGTAGTTATTTCTTTTGTTGTTCACAATTACATCACTTATATAATGAGAACTCGTGGTGTATGCTTTAAACTTGCTTCAAGAACACCTGCAATGTCTTTTGTAAACATAGCTAATCCTCTTTTAGCAACAATTCATTTTGCATGTTTTCCTGAAATATGTATTTTATAGAATTGCCTTGATTGTGTTATGCTCTAAATTATCTCATTATGCAGGCTGCATAAACATAACTGTGTCCATGAATATAATTGAACTCCCAATTGACATCAGGCAGCAACAAAATGTCACCATAGCTTCAAGTCGAAACTGAAGACCTTATTTCGAAAGGCTTTTAACATGTAAATTGACTCTGTTGGATTTTAAATGAGTGGTCAGTATAGGCATAAAGCATCATTTTTTTCATTTTCTGTTTATTTTATTGAATTGGGATTCGTTTTTTCCCCTAAGTTAACAATTTAGTGGTCTTTTAAATGAGATATTTTATCTGTAGTATTCACCTACCGGTTTACCTTTATGATTTGACTTAATTGTTGTAGCTAGGTTTTTGTGTATTTTTATTGAATTTTAAATAACCTGAAGTCTTATTGTTTTTATTGTAAGGCGCATTTGATAAATATTACTTGGAAAATGTGCGGTAGAAATGTTTTTTATTATTATTATTATTATTAGTAGTAGTAAACGACCATAAAAATGATGCATACATGGGAGAAGTAATCTGAACCATGCCCCATTTTATGTATCAAAATGCCCTGGCCAATACTGCTGGCACTTTCATTGAGCTGAAATTCTGGTTTAAGGTCAAATACAATTCCAGACTGACCTTTTCGTTTTAAATTTTTAAAGTATTTTCAGGAAAGAAACAACAATGAGTTTATGAAATGTTTTATTTTTCTAGTCAAAGGATATATATTGATAAAAATTCCAACTTTTAAAAGAATGTATCATCTTGTGTTTACAAAAACATTAACGGAAGATGAATAAAGTAGCATTCACGTGTACATCAACTCCAACACATGTGACTCAAATGTTTATTCTTTATTAATTAATGCATGGTGTTATAAACACATGCTTCTGAATGTATAATCCATGGTTAACCGTTGATTGCAACCAGAGGTATTATCTATGGTAGTCAATTCAACTGAACTAATGGTATGAAGTATATGCCATGTGGGCCTATAAGCATATGCACCTGTTGTCAAATACCGTTGAAACCATTGGTATTATCAGTGCAATACCATTGATTTGATTTGTTTGTTTTTTAGTTTTATGTGTGCCATTGTGTGGAACCAATGGTTTTAATCCTGGTATATCATTCAGTGGAACCATTGATCTCATAAATGGTACACCAGGAGCCATGTGTGTATGATCCATGGTATACCATCGAGATGAACCAATGGTCAATGGTATTATCAGTGGTTCAAATGGTAAACTCATATGGTATACCAATGTTGGCGTTCCAAAACACCTTTGCAGTGGTAACCGTTGAAACCATTGGTGTTATCAGGTCAATTCAATGGTAATGCACGATTGTCTTCTTCAAGGTTAGTCATGTTATCTACGTCTGTTAGCAGTATTAACACCATGCCTGGGCTGAAATGCATTTTTTCCATGGGTGGCCATCCGGAGGATATGCCTCTGATAATTGTTGGGCAGGGGCCGTCCCCCCACCCCTGTAATTTAATCCAGTGAGTGCGAATATTGTTTTTACTAGATGTGTCTAAAATGTGCTCTTTCTTTTTCCGAAACGGTGTTCTCGTGACATTGCTTATGTATAACAAAAAATGCGCATATTTATTAGGTAGGGTATACATGTATGTATACTACAAAATATGGTCCAAATGTCCCTCGTGTTCAATGTTAATGAGAAATCATCATCGTTGCATATTGCCCGGTGTTTTTTGTTTGTTTGTTTTTTTGGTTTTGTTTTTTTGAGCAAATCTAGCAACAGAATTACATAGGCATACCCTCCTTCACTCAAATCACTTTTTAATGGGTTGAGGTTTTTGTCGGAATCTTTTCTGCTGTGATAGTGGAAGGTCTCGAACATTGCCAGAACGTCATTTTCGCTTAATCAGAACTTTTCGTTTATCAGCACCTGATCTGTTTTCTGCAGTACCGCTCTTGCTTGTAAATCCAGGCCTGACATCAACTGGCAGCGCAAGGTTTATTTCAGTGAGGTATTGAAAGAAAATCAATTGTTTAAGGTCTCCATTTGTGGAACACTACTGATAACAGAATTAGAACAATGAAATCAATAATGATTTTAAATCCTCGTACAAAACGGTGCTCCTATCACAATATGTAACATAGCTTTCCCTCCTTAGGTACTCTCCATAGCCACACATTTTTTTTCCATACAGCAATGCGTCGCTTTTATTCAACTTATCTTCATCGTTACTATTCATTTTGTCTCCGTTTTCAGTGTCCCGTCTCGTGTTTTTTTCTTGTGTTAAGGTTTCCTTTGACTGTGTGTTTTCGTGTTTTATTGTCTGTGAATAATGTCCTGTGTTGTCCGTTTATATGATAGGCTGTTCCCTATAAAGATCAAGCTTCGGCGCGGTTTATATGAACAGCCTACTTTTAGCCATAGGCCTACTTTTCACCCTCCTTTAGTTTACTTTGTGGTTTGTAATTACGGATATGCACTATTATTATTCATATAACATAAAATTACCTCTTTTTTGTTTGAAAAACTTAATTTGACTTACTTATGAACAAATATGTAAATAATATGTTTCCTTTGAATTAAATTGAAATATTTTGGCCTCCATACTGCACGAGAAAACGCATACTATCTCACGATGACTTGACGGATCCTACGGCCGTCAAGGGCCGGCCAGATTAACGATGTACCATCCACATTTTGTCGATCATGATAATTATTGGTCTTTTTCGATCTATGCCACATTTGGGGCTCTTATAAAATGCACTATATATTTGCCATGCTATACGGACGATTTGAGTGATTTAGGGGTAGGGTAAGTTAAACGGCTTTTGCGATCCCAATTTTCAAGACAGAGAGCATTGTTACCACTCTTAGATTTTTTTGAATAACGAAGAGTGTGTGTATTTAAGAATAAATGGAGTTCACTTACACTTACACTTACACTTAAGATTGGATGGGATTATCAATTATAGGCTTAAGCTTTTTAAGACCCCATATCCAGATTCTTTCAAGTAACTGTCAATTCTATTCTTGAACTGGTTGACATTCATGGCATTTACGACGTAGGGCTGGGAGGGGTTGTTCCAGTGGTTTATTACCCGTTAGGTAATTGGAGACCTGTAAGCATTCTCTTCTTAAACAACTTCAACCTGTGACCTCGGGTACTCGTACTTGACTTGGAGAAGAACTTTTCTGGATCAATATCGTCGAAGCTATTCAGGATCTTATGTGTTTCAATAAGGTCACCCCTTACTCTCCGCACTTTAAGTGGGAATAGGTGCAACTGTTCCATCCTTTCGCTGTACGGTTTTCTTCTCAATTCTGGTACTAGCTTTGTCGCCCTCCTCTGAACTTTCTCTAGAACCATGATGTCTCTCTTTAGGTAGGGGCTCCAAGACTGAACGCTGTACTCAAGATGTGGTCTGATGTGGGCTTTATACAATATCCCAACGCTTTCTTTGTCAATGTGCTTGAATGTCCTCTTGATAACTCTTAGACTTTGCATCGCTGTAGCTGCTGCTTTGGAACATTGCAAGCTGGGTTTGCAGTCACTTGTGAGGTGCACACCAAGGTCCTTCTCTTCCTCAACTGCTTGAATGGTTTCTCCATTTAAGGTGTATTCAACCCTCGGGTTTTCCTTGCCCATATGCATGCACTTGCATTTCGCAGCATTGAAACGAAGTAACCATGTTTGAGACCATGTTTCAAGGGTTTGCAGATCTTCTTGAATCTTCTGACTGCCATCTGAGCCATCCTTTCCAACAACATTGTATAGCTTGGTGTCATCTGCAAACAGTATAGCCGTTGATGAGACAATATCTGGGAGGTCATTGATATATAGAACAAATCGAGTTGGTCCAAGCACTGACCCTTGTGGAACTCCACTGATGACATCCGCCCATTCCGAGGATTCCCTTCTTACTCCAACTTGCTGCTTCCTGTTTCTCAGAAATTCCTCTACCACCTTAGTACCTTCCCACCAATTCCATATGCCCTTAGTTTCCGATATTAGCCTCTTGTGGGGAACTGTATCGAAGGCTTTGGCATAGTCCAAGTAGATCACATCCAAGTAGATCACATCCACTCCGCAGTCTTCGAGCTCATAACAGTCCCCAAATAGGGCAAAGTCGCAGGATTTGCACAGGAGGTGTCCTGGAAGCAATAATACCCCCAGAGAACACGAAGCGGAACTTAGGACCGACCATATCTTGTTCACCCATTCTGAAAAGATGGAAAAGCCGAAAACAGGTCACGATGGGACCATTAGCGATAGAGCAGTGGCCGAAAATATGAATTATCTGTTTTTCAAAAAATAGGCTCCAAATATAACAGTTTCGGCAGGGGGGGGGGGAGGGGCTGGGGGAGGGGCACGTCCCCCCAGATTTTCCGAAGTGCCCCTTTTGCGGACATCAATGTGCCACCTGGAGCATAAACATGCCCCTCTAGATAAAAACAAAACTTGCCCTAAAATTTCGGATAATTTGTTTTCAGTAACTATTTCCCAAAATGAACGAGGAATATGATTGAAACCAAGCCCCAAAACCTTTACAATACGCCCTAAAATTTGCCGGTTTTGAAGAGCGCCTCCTATTTACAAAGATGTTACCAGCACTCCCCCCCCCCTTTGATTTTACGGAGGCCAAGTGTCCAGTGAAAAAAAACGTGTCGACACTCAGCACGGATGTGCAAGTGCCCCTTTTTGGGTGATGCCCCCCCCCCCACTGATCTCTATATAAAGACTGGATAGCTAATAAAGAGCCGCACAATGTACGAATTTGACTCCATATTGGTGAGACCGGCTGGTGATCTACAAAGGACAAGTTGCCGTTTTTATAGACAGCATGATTTCTTTTGTAACGTCGCGGTTCATTTGACTTATAAATGATAAGTTTGACCATTCCTTCCTCCATGCACTGACCAAGGTTTATAACTACAATTTTTTAACGTCGTGGTTACTAAAATACCGCAAATATCACTTTTTCGGCGTTTTGCAATAATAATCACTACGAAAATGTGTCCCTTTTAGAACATCATAATATGTGTACGTGACCAAAATGCGCGTCAACTGTTGATACAACGCGCGCGTATTTACGCTTAGAACGTTCGTATTATACGCGGCCATCTTCGTGAGACCGGGGGCGAATTGGTCAATATGCAAAGTCTTCTGTGTGAATGTTGTATGCATATCCGCTATCCCAACCTCGTCCCCAGTGCTTACTTTATTTCCAACCGCGTTTCCGGGTGTCGGACGCTTCGCCCCATTTCCACGTCGCCCCATGTCACTTCGCCCCTAACCACTTCGCCCCATCCACACTTCGCCCCATCCCCATATCGCCCCATCCCCGCTTCGCCCCATCCCCACTTCGCCCAATCCCCGCTTCGCCCCATCCCCACTTCGCCCCATGTAGAATGGTTCCTCCAAGAGTGAAATTAGGATGTCAAAGGAAAGGTATTGTCGTTCTCAGATAAGTGGGAGACGGGTTGGTATAGCCGGGTTGGGAGCAAAGTTGGATCTTTTACTTCAAACTTTTTTTTCTCGGTAGGGGAGAGTGATAGCTTGAGAGGTTGGTTATGAATTGTTCATTTGGTGGGCTAATTCTTTCCGTTGGTTAGCAATTTGTGAATCTGTTGGAATTGTTTTTAAGCGAATAAAATAGATGAGATTTTTTTTTTTACATGTAACAGCTGGGGCGAAGTGGGGATGGGGCGAAGTGGGGATGGGGCGAAGTGGGTATGGGGCGAAGTGGGGATGGGGCGAAGTGGGTATGGGGCGAAGTGGGGATGGGGCGAAGTGGGGATGGGGCGAAGTGGGGATGGGGCGAAGTGGGATTGGGGCGAAGTGGGGATGGGGCGATGTGGGGATGGGGCGAAGTGGGGATGGGGCGAAGTGATTAGGGGCGAAGTGACATGGGGCGACGTGGAAATGGGGCGAAGTGTCCGACATTCGCGTTTCCAATAGTAAACCCTGGATAGGAAACTTTCTTCCTGTATCCTGATTGGATACCGCAATTGGCTAGTAATGGATTTTTATCGTGTACTTGGTGCTATATATTCACAACGTGCAGTACGTGTTTTCGCGATCATTCGTCCACGCCTTCTCGAAAATACCAATTTCCTTTCCAATTTGCTCATATTAATATGAAATATGATACTGCATGTTGTCTTGATAAGATCGTAACAGTTTGATTTCAAAAATCGTGTTTTCGTAACTCACGCCGTGCTCGCGCTGCTACGAATTGACTCTGTTTTTACCCCAGACACCGCATACAAAAACAAACGCTAATGTGTAACGCATATCCAGGCACCAGACTGTTCCTCATTTGCATACGTCTGCAAAAATCTTGCACATGCAAATGTCCAATACCAGGGTGAGAGAGCAGGTAGTGGTGGGCGCGTACTGCTCGACACCCTGGGGACGAGGTTGGTCTAAATTGTAGGTCAGGCACACTGATCTCTATATAAGGTAGCAGACCAGTAAATAAACTTCCATAGACCCCAATGGTAAATGCTCCCACTTCAAAAATTCGGGAAAAATACTCACAACTCTCCAAGGTGTTCGAGACACACATCAAATTAAAGCTTATTTCATCATCTTTCAATTTCTGTTCAATTTACGGGGGGTCAACTGATGACTTTTAGGAGAAATTTCCATCTGAAGACGATCACCCCTGAAAATAGTCATGAAGCCCATCGCCATTTTGAAAAACGATGCCTACACTCCATTGCAAAGTAGAGCGCTTTTAGGGTCCAAATTACATCAAAATTACACAGAACTGCAAGCTCTAAGTCCTGTGCACGGTTTCCATCCATATTTTTGACAAACCCTCAAGTTCATGGCCCACAGCATGCTCAAATACCGAAGATTTTGAGGGCATGCAAATCGTGATTTGGCCGGCGCAGGCAATTTCGGACCGATTTACTGGTCTGCACCCTATAGAGAAGCGAGGTTTTGAAAAATTTCTCCAAACCACTTGTACGGCACGAGGAAGGATGGATGACTCATATTTCATCAAAAAATGGCGAGAAAAAAATCTCTGACTGCGATTTCTGGCCTGAAAACAAGCCCTCTGTTTGCGGCTACCTTACTGTAGGGCGCCCCCAACGGGCGTGAATTGAGTTTTTGCTCCTTCCGACCCCAAATTACCCCCCCCCCCCTTGTTCGCTCGAAATTACTGTGATCGGAGGACGGTCCATCGGCCCTATTCAGATTTTGGGCGCATTTGTTGCGGAACCGCCATTGGTGACCCCTTTTGAAACGCTGCCCCCCCCCCCCAGGTTCCGCCCCCCCTGAAAAAAACCACTCCGCAAACATTTTGACAACAAACGGTGGAAGGCGCCATTTTGAATCTACAGGTAGCAGACCAGTAAATAAACTTCCATAGACCCCAATGGTAAATGCTCCCACTTCAAAAATTCGGGAAAAATACTCACAACTCTCCAAGGTGTTCGAGACACACATCAAATTAAAGCTTATTTCATCATCTTTCAATTTCTGTTCAATTTACGGGGGGTCAACTGATGACTTTTAGGAGAAATTTCCATCTGAAGCCAACCATCCCTGTAAATAGTCATGAAGTCCGTCGCCATTTTCGTGATCGATGCCTACACTCCATTGCAAAGTAGAGCGCTTTTAGGGTCCAAATTACATCAAAATTACACAGAACTGCAAGCTCCAAGTCCTGTGCACGGTTTCCATCCATATTTTTGACAAACCCTCAAGTTCATGGCCCACAGCATGCTCAAATACCGAAGATTTTGAGGGCATGCAAATCGTGATTTGGCCGGCGCAGGCAATTTCGGACCGATTTACTGGTCTGCACCCTATAGAGAAGCGAGGTTTGAAAAATTTCTCCAAACCACTTGTACGGCACGAGGAAGGATGGATGACTCATATTTCATCAAAAAATGGCGAGAAAAAAATCTCTGACTGCGATTTCTGGCCTGAAAACAAGCCCTCTGTTTGCGGCTACCTTACTGTAGGGCGCCCCCAACGGGCGTGAATTGAGTTTTGCTACTTCCGACCCCAAATTACCCCCTTGTTCGCTCGAAATTACTGTGATCGGAGGACGGTCCATCGGCCCTATTCAGATTTTGGGCGCATTTGTTGCGGAACCGCCATTGGTGACCCCTTTTGAAACGCTGCCCCCCCCCCAGGTTCCGCCCCCCCTGAAAAAAACCACTCCGCAAACATTTTGACAACAAACGGTGGAAGGCGCCATTTTGAATCTACAGGTAGCAGACCAGTAAATAAACTTCCATAGACCCCAATGGTAAATGCTCCCACTTCAAAAATTCGGGAAAAATACTCACAACTCTCCAAGGTGTTCGAGACACACATCAAATTAAAGCTTATTTCATCATCTTTCAATTTCTGTTCAATTTACGGGGGGTCAACTGATGACTTTTAGGAGAAATTTCCATCTGAAGACGATCACCCCTGAAAATAGTCATGAAGCCCATCGCCATTTTGAAAAACGATGCCTACACTCCATTGCAAAGTAGAGCGCTTTTAGGGTCCAAATTACATCAAAATTACACAGAACTGCAAGCTCCAAGTCCTGTGCACGGTTTCCATCCATATTTTTGACAAACCCTCAAGTTCATGGCCCACAGCATGCTCAAATACCGAAGATTTTGAGGGCATGCAAATCGTGATTTGGCCGGCGCAGGCAATTTCGGACCGATTTACTGGTCTGCACCCTATAGAGAAGCGAGGTTTTGAAAAATTTCTCCAAACCACTTGTACGGCACGAGGAAGGATGGATGACTCATATTTCATCAAAAATGGCGAGAAAAATTCTGACTGCGATTTTCTTCGGAAAACAAAGCCCTCTGTTTTTGCTACCTTTACTAGGGCGCTGCGGAGGACGGTCCATCGGCCCTATTCAGATTTTAGGGCGCATTTGTTCGTGAACCGCCATTGGTGACCCTTTTGAAAACGCCCCCCAGGTTCCGCCGCCCCTGAAAAAAAACTCCCGCAAACATTTTGACAACACGGTGAAGGCGCCATTTTGAATCATAGAGAAGGCGAGGTTTTGAAAAAAAAATTTCCACTTGTACGGCACGAGGAAGGATGGATGACTCATATTTCATCAAAAAATGGCGAGAAAAAAAAATCTCTGACTGCGATTTCTGGCCTGAAAACAAGCCCTCTGTTTGCGGCTACCTTACTGTAGGGCGCCCCCAACGGGCGTGAATTGAGTTTTTGCTCCTTCCGACCCCAAATTACCCCCTTGTTCGCTCGAAATTACTGTGATCGGAGGACGGTCCATCGGCCCTATTCAGATTTTGGGCGCATTTGTTGCGGAACCGCCATTGGTGACCCCTTTTGAAACGCTGCCCCCAGGTTCCGCCCCCTGAAAAACCACTCCGCAAACATTTTGACAACAAACGGTGGAAGGCGCCATTTTGAATCTACAGGTAGCAGACCAGTAAATAAACTTCCATAGACCCCAATGGTAAATGCTCCCACTTCAAAAATTCGGGAAAAATACTCACAACTCTCCAAGGTGTTCGAGACACACATCAAATTAAAGCTTATTTCATCATCTTTCAATTTCTGTTCAATTTACGGGGGGTCAACTGATGACTTTTAGGAGAAATTTCCATCTGAAGACGATCACCCCTGAAAATAGTCATGAAGCCCATCGCCATTTTGAAAAACGATGCCTACACTCCATTGCAAAGTAGAGCGCTTTTAGGGTCCAAATTACATCAAAATTACACAGAACTGCAAGCTCCAAGTCCTGTGCACGGTTTCCATCCATATTTTTGACAAACCCTCAAGTTCATGGCCCACAGCATGCTCAAATACCGAAGATTTTGAGGGCATGCAAATCGTGATTTGGCCGGCGCAGGCAATTTCGGACCGATTTACTGGTCTGCACCCATAAAGACTGGATAGCTAATAAAGAGCCGCACAACGTACGAATTTGACTCCATATTGGTGAGACCGGCTGGTGATCTACAAAGGACAAGTTGCCGTTTTTATAGACAGCATGATTTCTTTTATAACGTCGCGGTTCACTTGACTTATATTTTGACCACCACCACTGACCAAGGTTAACTACAATTATTTTTAATGTCGTGGTTACTAAAATACCGCAAATATCACCTTTTCGGCGTTTTGAAATGATAATCACTACGGAAATGTGTCCCTTTTAGAACATCATAATATGTGTACGTGACCAAAATGCGCGTCAACTGTTGATACAACGCGCGCGTATTTACGCGCTGAACGTTAGTATTATACGCGGCCATCTTCGTGAGACCGGGGGCGAATTGGTCAATATGCAAAGTCTTCTGTGTGAATGTTGTATGCATATCCGCTATCCAGTCTTTATATAGAGATCAGTGGTCAGGCAGCCTCCGTGGCTAAAAATAAACATGACGACATTGACGGCCCTTTTGCAAAGCTCGACTTCGTTTCCGAATTCGCTTTATCACATAAAGCTTTTAATGTTCCGATAATTTTTTAAAAATAAATCACTTGCTTCATATATCATACAGTTATGATATACAGTTTAATACTTCTGTAAAACAACATTGACTAATTTTAACCTGGAATCTTCAAAGTTGGACACCCAAACAGCACTGTTAGCAGGCGGAGCCGAATTGAGACCACGCCGCGTTTTGGAAAATGCCGGTAACGGTCGTCAAATTCAAACTAGTGCATGACGCATCAAAAAGTTCGCCCCTCGTATACGATCCGAGTGCAAAATCGTCGTTGAATTTCAAGTTTTCTAAATAAAAGCAATGGATATTAATTATCAACTAGTTTTTAATAAGCAATTAGCAGTTAATAAAACCTATATTATACTCGGAAATACTCGGACAATATCCGATTGTCGACGAAATGAATTCGGCAAACTTCGGACAGTTTCGGAAAAAGGAGGAGTTCCTCCCGTTTTAGTCACGTGATGTAAATTGTAATACACTGTATTACCGGGGGCTACCTGACCTAAGATTCATCAGGAATAGTCGGAATCTTTTGGTCTGGGAACCAGACTATATTATTATCACAGTAAAGTACTTTGAGACAATTGCAAGCCAGGCTAGAAAAAAAATGGACACATACAAATTAAAAAAAGGTAAATTTAATTTGTTTGAAGAACATTTTACTTTTTAAATTGTTTAAAGAAATTTTACGATTTATGAAAATTTTATTTCATCTCCATGTCAATATTAAGTGTTGTCGTGTAATGATTTGGCAGATTTTTTTGCTAAATCTAGCAGATTAATTTTTTTAAGGTGCATTTAGCAGAATTTTGCTATTACCTTAAGGTCACCCTGCCCAAGCCTCCCACATTCTGTCATAATTACCTGAGGCTTAATGCTGGGTGCCAAACCAGCATCCAGCTTAATGTTTATTAATTGAACCATCCACAATGATCATGGAGGAAGCTAGCACCGAAGGGACTTCATTTGTCATACAAAACAACTCTCCACCGACAAGAGGCTCGGTATCATGTATAATAACATGATGAACCAAACCATTGGTCTATGAGCGTTTCTGAAGATGTTCTACAAACTAACAAACTTTCAATTTCTGCCAGGTTTCCTTAAATCTACTTTTTGGGGGTTCTTTTTGGGAGTTTTCTATCCTCTGAAAAAATACACTTTTACTTGGGTCGCACAAAAGTCGTAGTGCACGAAAAAGACAGGTATTCATTGTCAGGTTGCAAATAATTCAAAATTTGTAAAGTATATACAATATGCCCGTGTTTAATTTACAAAACAGGTAGATGTTGTGTTATATAGGTCTCATTCAAAAAATGAGTTTTGTATTGCTAGATAAATAGCAAGCAACTTATAAAAACAAAAGCCAGTTACAGACTGATGCATCAAAAAAAACAAGACAACTCCCTTAAAGGGAAGATACATTTGCAAACATCACAAAAAGAAATGATAAAATTATCACAAAATACCTTACTGGATTGTTAGGGAATGACAGTCTAAAGCATCTTGTAAAATCGTGGCTCCTGGTGTTCTGACATTTTCAAGAAAAATGGTATTTTTCCAACGCTGGTCGGCCGACCAGCGTTGGAGAAAACTGGCTTTTTTTCAAAAACTCCTATTTTTCATAATTAGTTATTTCGTGTTTTCTTTGCAATTGAATACACAATTGTGTAGGGGTACAAGCCTGTTGGACTGATTCTCTGACCTTACAATTCCCCAAAGTCTATAAATTCTCCGTTTCATCTTAAGTGGGGTCAGAGAATCAGACTACAAGAACATGAATGATTTTCTTGGTTTTTCTAGCATCTACAAGCCCAAAACGTAAAACAAGTCATTTTAACGATAATTGCTTTAACATACTAAATCCTCCAAATCCATTTATTTCTGAAAATTGCAGCAAAAGCAAATGTTGTACACTCCCTTTAAATAAAGTCTTACGTTTCCCTAAGGTTTATGTACCCCCCCCCCCAGCAAAAGTGCATCCAGTTACATTTGGACATTCTACCTGGAACGATTTACACTTCACACACAGGGTCATAGAAAGCAACAATTCCATTCTTAGTTTATTACAATGCACAAATTCACAACTTGTCTTTACAATTATTACAGTTTGTACAATTTCAAAAAAAGGAAAATTAGACTAGCAATGTTGTTTATGTTGAGATAAAAATCTTAAGTTTACAAGGTTAACATAGACAACCCTCTATCATTTCTATTTGCAGTGCCTAAAGACTGTAAGATTGTAATGAAGACAGTAAGATTGTAATGAAGACAGTAAGACAAACAGGGATAAAAGAAACGCATTCCGCAAGAAAAAAAATGGCCCATGTTTACAAATAACTTTACAAATTTCAATTTTTTTTTGCAATTCAACAATCATCACCGGTAGGTTTAAGGGAAGAAACAACATTTTCAACATCAAAAAAAACAAAATTATCAAATTATCACAAAATATTTTACTGTGTGTTTTATAGGAAATGACAGTCTAAAGCACCCTGTAAAATCGTGGCTCTTGGTGTGCTGACATTTTCAAGAAAACTGGTATTTTACCAACACTGGTCGGCATGTGATGCATTGTAAATTGAAATGAGTTTCATGAAATCAGGTACAGAAGACTTTCCAACCACATGAATCATTGCCTACACATGTACTCCTTAATGCAGATTATTATCATCCTAGGATTTGCCTTGACTATCCTCTGGGAATTACAAACTGCAGATAGAAGTTCTACTTCTAGTTAATGACTAAAATATTCATGGAATAGTTCTGTGAAAAATGAGCAAATAATGAGACACATTTGAACTTGGAATGGGCAGTTCCAACAAAATGTCAATACTGAAGGTATGATACCTGTTTATACAATGAACAAAATGGAGCAACTGTTTGGCATGATCAGACAACTCAAGACCATCTTATTTGCTGTGCAAGTGTGTGCAAATATGCAAAGTATTACTGGCAATTACTCTCTTGAAACAGATTCTGTTGAACTTCAGTTTTGTCAGATTTCCTGCAGCAAGTGGTGTAAAATATTAGCAAGCTCTTTTTCTTCTCTCTCCAATGATATGCAAATCCAATACAGAATTTATGACTTTAATATCTTGGATTTTTACATGTTGGTGGAAAGTAAAGTATCAGTACAGTGGACCGCGGCAAACGAACATCGCGGGATCCACAGAAATTGTTCATAATAGCCATCGTTCAGTATAGCGATTTTAAGCTGCTGGTGCTCTGATGGTTGAGGCTTGATGGCTTGATGTTTTTACACATCAACGGCGCCCTCTTTTGACAATTGTTGTAGTGTGTAGTGGCATTTCTCATTCTGTACGGGGAGTCGCGAATCTTGTCCACAATTCAACTTAAACCTACAGGAGGGTTTTGGTGGCTTTTTCCTTCTATTCCTTGGAGAAATAATAGCCACCTGTCACTCTTCAATATACATATCAAGCCGTATGTAAGCACTGGCCGTTTGACGTTTGGGAATTGAAAATGGCCCAAACAGTCCTTGATTTACACCATAGATTTGAGGTTTTAGCACTTGACATTTTCGAACAACAATTGCTCGGGAGCCAAGGGTGATGTTAGGTATAGACGAATGTTTGGTACAGTGGTGTTTGGTATAGCGGTGTTCCCCTTATTCCCATAAGAAGCAGCAGATTTCATGGTCAATTCTGAGACACAACCGCATCCCGTCTGTGTCAGGCTTAGCTTTAACGATGACCACGATCCTGTCTTTGAAACCTCAGGCAACAGAAACCATGCGTCCGAACTGAATTCTTCATTTCTGATTCTGCTGATTCTGTTGGACCGGCTGTAGTGGTTTCTGATCTTGTTGTTGCTGCTGCTGCTGTTGCTGCTGCTGCTGCTGTGGCTGTCTTGAATGTTGCTGTATCTGCTGCTGCTTTTGTTGCTGCTGTTGCTGTTGAAACTGTTCAGCTGCAGCCTGCTGCAGTCGCATGCGTTTCCTGGTGTAGTGTTGCCAGTGCAATAGTTGCTGGTCATCAATAAACTGTGCACATTGGGCGTTGACCAGCTCCTTGCGAAAATGTTCGTATTGCAGCAATTCAAGAAAGTGAAGACACTGGGGGTATCTGTCAATTGTAATGAGAAAAGGCACATCATTTGTGAAGTCAATCAATTCAACAAACCCAATTTCCCAATGTTGTTTTCCAAGGAAGCATCCTGGATCCAACTAAATCCAACACTGTACTTTTGAGAGCCCAGTGGATGGGACATACATGTACCATATGTGCGTAGTGGTTCGCGCAAGGTACCAACGATTTTTTTTTAATGAATGTGCACATAAGCCATGGTGTTTTCGCGTGAGCATCAGGTGTTGTCAATGTCAGCAATACAATGTCTCTCGTAGTGGTCTCCCCTAACTCTCTCCTTCTTGCCACTGAGGGGGTACTTGTGCACGGAGCCCATGCACTGACGCCCTTACAATCCTATGTTTTTTTAACGGTCATCAAGCTCCATGTCTAGGATAATCATTGGTCTGAAGTTTAATTCGCCGAACAAAATTAAAGCTGTTACTGCAGTGGTACGTTGCACACGCATACACCGCACATGTTCTTAAAGACAAGATGTGCATGCATTTTGGCAACCCTATAGGTCTCTCTCAAATGACGTCATTTCCTACAGACCAGCCACGTGCATCAGCACTTTGAGCGTCAACTTGCATAACGCGCATCGGCTGAGTTGTACTTCGTACTCACATTTCGACAACAAGCGCGCGTGTTTGGAACACTGCGCAATGCGTGCTTGATTGTGTAAAATACGCAGTTGCAGTTCTCCTACAGAGATGGCTGCCTTTGAGAGAGACCTATTGGTCGAAGGAGACACGACTCCCACGGGCCTTGTCCCACCACAGATAATGGCCATCACCGAATTAGTCTACATAGACCTGAATCCATCTAACTACTTGCAACAAAATCAAAAAAATTGGTCTTGAGGACACTTTTCACTGATACGTTTTTCAAATGCATTTACTAGAAAGAGCATACACAGCTCTTTACATGTACATGTATATCTCACATCAGTCTTGACATCTACATAAGCACACTATGTTTTTATGGAAGTTGCCCTAACACAAGTCCAGGGGCTCTCAAAGGTATGGGTTTCAAACTAGAAAGTACAGAAAAGAATGGAAGAAGTCACTGTGACAGTAGGTAATTGTGAAACATTATAGGCAGAAAGGAAGCAAGATTCAAAGAGGGAGTGCCACAGAGAGGCAAGGCAAGGGAAAAAGCTTGATAAATATAATATGGTACTAGCCTTGGGAACTGTAACAGTGAATGGTAATGTTGTGAAAAGCCAGTGAAAAATAGACTAAAAGAACAGTCAGGGGAATATCTATAAGCAATTTTTGTTGCTTCAAACGAAAAAAACGCACAAATGACAAATGATATACCGTAATTTTCGGAATATAAGCCGCGGCTTATACGTTATTTTACCCATGAAAATGTTTACTGCGGCTTATACACAGGGCGGCTTATACGCAGAGCCTTGAAGAATAAAAATGAGATTCACATGTTTATTTAATGTTCTGGTATAAGAAGAGATCTGTTGCTGAAATGAATTATCAATTAAGAAAGTCATTAACAAACCGAAACCACGTCCCACGTAAAGGTACCGAGCGGTGAAAAGTACGGTGAAAGCTGTCTCCGATCGACGCTATGCGACAAGCCGTACATGATAGTACGAGTGCTGCCATGCAGCATGATTTCCCCTAGCGGACCAAACCATTTGTGGTAATAAAGGGGTGTACTTTCTTGGGAACAATAATTACCAATATTTCTGCTGTTTAAAACAAGAAAAAAAGACGACTAATACTTTTTATGGTGTTCGAAACATTTCTGTATTTGATAATCAGTTGTTCAATGTCACAATATAATTAGATGTAAAACTCAAAACAGGCACTTAATCACCCCTTACAAAATTAATGGATTCGTCCATAAAAATGTCAGCATCGTTTTGACTATTTTCGAAGAAAGTTACGATCGAAACTCGAATTTTTAACGTTACTACTCGTTGGTAATCCCAAAATCGATAAGTTTTGAGGTAAAAACGAAACTGTTTATTCTTAGGACAAAACACATCAGCATCTGCTGCCACAAAGCAAGATTTGTACGTACGTAGCGCTCCAGTCCAGACAACACACGGTGGGTTGCATACTCTCTCTCGTGCTGAGGGAAAATGTTGTCATTTGCCGGCGCGGCGCAGGCCAGGACGGGCATGATGGGGCAGCCAGCAGCAACTCCCATTGTTTATTTTTCATCATCAATTTATTTCCACATTTGTTTGTATGAGTATCGATTGTAAATAACTTGATATTTTATAACTTTTGTGGCCCTTTTAGTATAAATGGAAATGGTTCAGAGCATTTTGACTAGCATTTGGAGGCCTTACAAAATTTAAACCGCTGCGGTCGGTGCGGCTTATACACCGGTGCGGCTTACACGCCGACTTCAAATCTTAATTTGCAGATTTTTGCGTGCTGCGGCTTATATGCCGCGCGGCTTATATTCCAAAAATTACGGTACTCTATCTTTAAAGAAGCAGGTATGAATCTTCCAACTGTGCGAGAACATTGCAAGACAAACTTCAACTTTGCATCACAGTTCAGGCTCTCAATGCTAAGCCTTTGTATTACATTAGGGCTATTTCCTTCATTCTCACAACAAAATGGAGCACCTATGCCCTCAGTTTACATGCTTCTTTGAGATTTGTCAGTACCATCCTCATTCTAACAATTCTCCAGGGGAATATCCTCAAAGCTCCCCTAACTCATGGAGTAAGGAACTAATTGCCTTTAAAATACACACTGATGCTGGACTGTGCCATTTACAGCCTATAACGGATTGCTGTGTGCAAAGAGTTAACATTTGTTGAGAAAGAGTAACAGACCAAGCCATGAAAACCCTGACAATCAAGGTATGCAGAAAGAAACAATGAATCCAGTGAACCCTTGGATTTTAAACAAACAAACTTACTTGAGGTATTTGGCAAACTGGGGCTCTTTCCAGTACTGCAAATATTTCAGGTAGTTGACAAACTTGGTATCTTTGAAATATCCACGTTGTGCAATAACTGTAAGCAAGGAAACAAAATGTTGGTTACATACAGAGTACAGATACAAAGTAGGTGTGGTAGTACATGCATGGTTTGCTGGGTGCGTATCATTTTTACTTCCCAGACAGCGGAAACAGCAAATAACATGCTCCAATTTGGTCATGAACATTTATCAGGTGTAGTAATACATATTATGACGTGTGCCTAAATGTGTAACATGTATGTTCCACTTGGGGCAGGCACAGATGGAATTTGGGCAGAGAAAAATGGTACTATAAAAAAGAAAACATGGTTTGTAACAGAGATCAAATACTTGAGCCACTTTGACTATTGAGACAACTGAACCATTGTGGTAACTTGACAGTTGACTGCTGTGTGCTTGACTGAAAAGACAGGTTGTCACATAAGAATGTTGTCATATTAAAGCACACAAAACACAAAATATGTATGGCCACACTCCTGTCTTCTCATTGGCTATTTAGAACAATATAGTATCATTGGATTGGTCTTTGTCAATAATTTCAATATAAAACGTAATAAGCACTTGTAAGAATAGAATTGTGCCGCTATTTCTTTCCGAATTCCCTTACTACATCACAACAGTCGTCTGTTGAGACGATTATGTCTTCCTATTTCTGTGGTTCATGGAACCTTTGTGTGTCTGCCACTGCTGGTCAACTGGATGCCGAGTAGTTGGCTTGGTGGGGCTGTGGTAGCCTAGGGGGTGTGAACAGGCTGAGCTTGGTTAATCAATTATTTTATAGAGTGGAAAGTGATTTGCTGAGCCGGTCTTTACTAAGGGAATAACAGTGTAAGGAGCCGGTCTTCACTGTGTGATAATGACCCGCTGTGGGGGGTGACCGCTGTTAATGGACCGAGACGATCCCCATACCCGGTCATTATCACGCAGTGAAGACCGGATCCTCACACTGTTATTCCCATTAATAAATACCTTTTTAACGAAATAAACAGTTAAAATGCTCCAATTTTGTGACTTTCTTCCGGACTTTTTTGACTTTCCAGACTTTTTTGTGTTCATGTTCATGGGCCATATTTTAGTTTAACAGCTATAATGACGTAAACTTAACAGAAACTGCTGCCATAGCGAAACAAATTACAACAATGTTTTCATATCTTTACCTGATGGAGGAAGCTGAAATCTCGTTTACACATTCCTTGTTTCCGGAATTACAAAGATGCTTGGTTTAGGAAAGGTAAATATGTCGGTGAATGAAGTGTTCAAAGAAAATAAATTGTAGATCTACGCTTTCGTCGTAAACATCCTCAGTATATACTGCACTGCTGTACGATGTCGTTTCAAAACTTCCTTACGCGTGCACACGCACGCATCCCTAGCAACTGTGTTGCATACGCGCGTGTCAGTCTCACGCGACGGGGGTTGAGCGCATGTACAGTGCTCTATTGTTACAAGCTACCGCAGGACTGTTACTATATTTGGACCAATCATTGGCTTGCATGGGGCTGAACGGGGCTGGATCAATGCTGGTTCAGGGGCCATTTATTCGCTTGTTCTTTGAAGCCGGTCCATTATCACCGTTAATGCCCGTCCACGTGATTGAGTCTCGACCAATCAGAAACCATCAACTCTCCAAGGTATTTATTAATATGATTTACTTATTTCTGCAGTACCATTCGTACTGATGAATGATGCTGTAGAGGCACCTATGTAAAAGCACAACTTGTAGGTACCAGTATGGACATTCTTATGTTGTCAGGTCGGTGATACTGGGGTTGTTTGGCTGGTGAAAATTTCCAAAAATATATGCATCTCAATAGTTTTCCACAACAAACAGTTTTGGCAAAAAATGAAACATGCAGTTGATGGTAACTGTGGTGTCAGACCCTTGTATCTGGTAATCTGATCTGACTGGATGCATCCAGCAGTAGCCAAATCCTATGTATGTCTGCAGTTCCGCTGTGCACTGTACAGCAAACATGAACAACAGACCACGTCTACCATGACCATCGGTCTGCACAGCACCAGCCATGTTGACAATTACTTTACAATTCACCCATAGCCAATGTGTAAACTTAATCTGGCTGGAAATGCTGTCACCAGTTACAAGCCATGTCCGCACTGGACTTTTTGTTTGGAAGGTTTTACCGAGACGATGGTAAAATGAGAAATGGTCAAATGTGACCACTGTCCGCACTTGGACTTTCGACACAGGAAATTTTACCCTGACCGCGTGGGAGAAGTAACCGAGCTGTCAGTGTCAGAGTATCAGTATAATGACTCACCGTACACAGAAAACAAATTGCCGATCACATTTTCAGCCGCCGATACGCACAGTAATATTACACACGCCATTTGCATGCACAACATAATCGTTAACATGATATTATTTCATCTTGACATGCTAAATCTTGACGAAAAAGCCTATATTTCTGACGCATTTGTGATGCACGACATCGAAGCCATGCCGCTGTACGATATGTTCCGTGCGGCAGCAGTGCCATCGGTATTTGTTGGTTCCCATTACATGCTAACAGAATCAAGGCTATGATGTGGGACTGGGACCAGAGACTACGGCCTACGTACGGTACCGGACCATGATATACCGTGCATGACTTTACAGTAGCGTAACAGGACGAATTTGGATCCGAGAAAATACCTAACATACATCGTTGGTGAAAGAGAATTTCTGCAAATTAATTCTCAGAACGTGATCTCTCTTCTCTGTGTATGTATTTCTCCGTTGAAATATATTTTTAACGAGATTTTACCGCTCGGACTTGGTGATACACAGCAGCGTGTTTCTACAAAATATTCGGCCACTGCACGTGCAGGTTCGTGCGGTCTCTGTATGCATGACGTACGCCGGATGTACGCTTTCCCGAGCAGCTTTTACCGACTCGCACTGTCCGCACTGAACTTATCGTCTCGGGAAAAGTGACCTGGTCAGTTTTAGCAGAGTTGATGTTGACTTAAAACTTGATTGGTCTGTGTGTCAAAACGTCAACTTGTATCGATGGATGTCCTGCCAAAGGCTGAAAGGTGTACAGTGACTGACTGACTGACAAGAAGTTGCCAGTCAAGTTGATCAACAGTCAAACAGTCCGAACGTTATGGTCTGGAATACTTACAATTCAAATAATGTGGATTAGCAAGACACTGGATGAACTCAAGCTCCACTTGGAATCTGTTTTTTTCAGCATCTAGGCCCTCTAGTTTAAAAACAAAAGACAGAAGTATTTTTTGTTAGCTTAGTAGATGACAACGACATCATAGAGGATGTTATGATGTCCACACGTCTAATTTTCTTTTCAAGTGCACTGTTAACCATTTTAGGTTCATGACATGGGGAGGATCCAGTGTTGGACCATGAGTGCTCAAAATACTCAAAACAAAATCTGGCTAATTTTACTCACTCTTAAGCCAGCAAATTTCTCGAAAGTTTTTGATGTGGCCAAAAAAAGGTCCTCAGTATTTCACCAACCCAGTTGGAAGACTCAAGTCAATTTTTAAAGGAGACTTTTCTTCAATATTTTTCACAATCTATTTTCTTAAATTGCATGTTTTGCAAGTTTGGGACTCTCATACACCACTATTGAGAGTTGCAAATTTTTGGACTAGGGAGGTTCATGACATGGGGAGATCTTCCTACTGCTGAATGTCCCCAAGTCATGAGCCGATGGAAATTTCAAGCCAACCTGTTAGTCCTCTTACCTACTTAAACCCTAAAGATTCACATATAAAGCAAAATTCAGTGAAAAGGAGTAGGGGAAAGAGCTCCATACCTGGACATCACTTGACACCCTGTGCACAACCCTACTAGTATGATACTGGTCTGTAAACAGTTCTAAGGTTTTCTCAGTAAATCAAATGCTTCAATATTTTCCCTGCTAAATTTGACTTTTTAGGACATGTTATCGCTTTCTGATGGCTGATAGGTGGACTGGAGTAATCCTATCTTTAGGACTCCGTTCCTATATAGAGCAAACTAAATGACACTCAAAAGTGACATTTTGATATTTCTTGACACATATGAACAGCTGGTAATGACACCTTCTTGAATATTGACAGGTTTAATTTGGTGTGAAGAGGGCAGGACTTTGAGGGAAATTATGGGGGAAAAGATGACGACAACAACCAGAAAACAGGCTCAAGATGGCAACTTTGAAAGCTAGATGCAATAACAGCTAGATGCAATTCGGGCGATTCACAATGCAGTGCACCACCAAGAGTTTGTCACGGACAGTTTGTTTTTCAAGTTTACGGTCGACAAAACATGGCCCATTTGAAAGAGTGTCAGTGGAAATCTTGAGCTAATTTGTTAAAGATTGGGGCAAAGCATTCTACCGCTTTACAAAAAACTCCATATTGATAAAACAAAAAGAAAAGGGCAAACAGATACTTGAATCATATGCTTATGAACTTTCTGGCCGGAAAAACTAACAATTTCAAATGTCCCGCGTTGCGAATTTTTCGACCATCTCCCACAATGCACTAGGAAAAATTATTTCTCCGTGGCAAACTCTTGGTGGCGAACTGCATTGTGAATCGCCCGAATTAAAAGCTCGATGCTGATTGGATAATAACAAAAACTTTTTCTAGGTTTTTCTATCAGCCAATCAGCATCAGGCTTTCATTGTGTCGGGTTTTCATGCGTACTGGGAGAACTACAACGTACAGGTCTCACGTCTCTGACGGCAAAAAGAGGTAGGAAAGTCACATTTTCTTTGAAAGTGCATTTCAAAATACAACAAACATTAGCTAATCTAAAAAAACCCAAAACAAACTGCTTTAGCAATCACATGCTGGCTACAGTTAAATCACTTGTGCCGCGGCGGCACAAGTGATTTAACTGTTCAACAGATGGTCACGTTGACCAGTGATTGTGTGTACAATAGCCTGGTCTGCCCCACGCGAAAACACGCTGCGCCTTATTGGTCAGCGGCAAAGTGCGACATTCTCGTCAAGCACTACACTTTTAACTTTCGAAGATAACGAAGGCAATGCTTTTGATTCTCGATATGGAAAGATTCCCATATCTGGCCATCACTTGTCACCCTATGCACCAACCCAGTATGAGACTGGTCTGAAACTTTCTGTAAGTGTTTCTCAGTAAATACTTCAATATTTTCCCTGCTAAATTTGACTTTTTAGGACATTCTGACGGCTGATAGGTCACTGAAGGGAAAAATTGGTGATGGTCTTTCCCGCGAGATTAATTATTATTTAATAAAAGGAGCCGGTTTGCGAAATATAGTTTGGTGAAATAGGCTTGTATGCCGTAATTTTGCGAAATAGTGCAATAATTTTGCGAAATAAAGCAAAACTGGTTGTATTGTGAAGGTGCAAAGTTGATCAAGTGCTGAGTTGGCTAGGTGCCCAGTTGGTGTCGAGTTGGTGGGTGCCCAGTTGGCGGAGCAACTATAGAATGCAGGGCCATGCCGGAAAAGGGTTTCTTTGTAGTTGGATGCGATGTGAGGATAGGAGTGGGGTCGTTGAGTAGAATGGCACTCTTTTGAGAACGAAGCAACATATATGAGACTTCTCCTATGCGTACGCGTACACAGGTATGTCCGGTATGAACATAGATACATAAAAAAATAGAGGGCGGTATACAGAGTGAATGAGTGTGAAGTGAGGGCGCTCAGGGCTCGATTTACAAAAAAAAAGTGGCATGCACTGGTACGGTGCATGTAGACCAAAAAACCTACATGCACCAAGAAAATCCCACATGCACCACAATTGACTTACACCTGTCTGCTTCTCTGAAGGCATTCTTTCTCTTTAATTTATCGAACTTTCTACAGACAGTACAGTACATAGCCTTTTTTACTCGATCATGCTCAAGTCAGACCCGTGAACGTGGCGTTGTATACGCCACGCTGTTGTGGCATTTTGAACATGGCGAAATTGATCCGCCATACATAATTTCGTACATATGTTGAGTACTTACATAGAAATCTAAATTTGCCTTCCCGCGTGTTCAGGATGTGTCATTTCCACGAAATTTGCTGTCGATGTAGACCCATACGAACGTGTTGAAATTAGATTTTAACCCGACAAGTGACACAAGCACCCAGGGTCATTTGCGTGCAAAGTTATCGGAGCCCTCCGAGCTACCTGTCTGCTTCATGTGGCGCATATGATAGGCGGCGTCCGATTGGCTAATAACGAGAACACGAGATAAACGCAGCTAACAATTTGGAATCCCACTTATGATCCGGACATAAGGAATGCCCGGAGCTTCAGTGTGATACCAACTTATCCGCAGCATGTATCACGTAGTAAATCACATGCATGATCGCAGGAGGTTGCAGGACGTCGAGATCTTGCCAACTCTGAATCTGCTGCGACAGTGCGAGGAATAATTTATGGATACATATAAAAGAAATAACACGTTTGTACACTATCTGGTCAAGTATTCAACAAACTTTATTCTTATTCTCACTCATTTGTAAATATATGCATGAAATGAGTATTTTGGTGGCTAAAAAAGTTTCATGCACGTCGTGCATGCTCAGTAAAAAAGCTACGTGCACAAGCAAAAATCTACATGCACTGGTGCATGCGTGCACCTGGGTAAATGGAGCCCTGAGGGTGCCCTCTTTTGGTAGCGCACGGAGCTCATAGGACCCACTACTATATTTCCCAATCTAAAACCAACCCCAACCTACCCACTCATTCTGTCTTGGATGCGTGGATGTGCGGATGCATGCGCGGATGGGGGGTGGGCATGAATTAAATTGTAATCAATAGAGGGCGCATTATTGGAAGCCTGCCTGGATGCGCGGATGCGGGGTGGGCATGAAGTAAATTTTAATCAATAGAGGGCGCTTTATTGATGCCTGGATGTGCGGATGCGCACGGATGCAGAGTGGGCATGTAGTAAATTTTAATCAATAGAGGGCACTATAGAAGTGTGCGGATGGCATGAAGTTAATTTTAATCAATAGAGGGTGCTTTATTGGATGCCTAGATGCGTGGATGCGGAGTGGGCATGAAGTAAATTTTAATCAATAGAGGGCGCTATAGAAAACTGACTGCGCATCCACGCAGCCATGGATGCGCGGATATAGAATGGAGTGGCCCTGTATTCTATTGTTGTGGTCAGACAGGCCAATCACGAGGCCATGTGCATGATGTGTTAAATTCTGCAGATAATTTGGTATCGCACTTATGATCCGGACATGAGGAGTGCCCGGAGCGTCAGTGCGATACCAAATTATCCGCAGCATTTATCCCGTGGCCTCGTGATTGGCCCATCTGACGCCGCCCGCGCATCATGATGTACTGTTTCGCGATGCAAAGCATACAATCTCCCCTCCATCCCAAATGGTCGAGCTGAATGTAGAGTTGCCCTGCCGAGGTAACGTGAAGATCAGCGCACGCGCAACGGACGTAAATACACACATGAACATAACCTTGCATTTGTCAGATCGGAGACGCCAGGCCAGTGAGTAAAAACTCAGATTTTCCACCCAAAAATTGTCCCATAATCCAAATGTCAATTGCGTGAAAATATTTCAGAGTTATGGATCAACAAGCTCAACTTTTTGGGTGGATTTGTGTTTCAAAAAGAGGAATTTCAGACAAAGGTATTTTGTCTATCAAAGGGCATTTCCAAAAGCCATAGAGTGCTAACCCCCGAATTTGAAGGCTCTCAGAAGGCTGACGGAGAGAAGCCTTCTGATTTCAGAAGTAATTCTGTCCCCCCTGGTAAATGTGTCCCCCTGGGACACATTTACCGGCTCGTGACCCGGTAAAGGCACAATTGCAGAATACCCCACCACTCAATCTATCCACCTCGTAGCCGGCTACGGAGTCACGGTTGATTGCCCTGATATAGGCCTCAATAAACCTTCTCAGCGCTACTTGTATGTATGCGTCATGCTCCACTGCACTCCCACTCCGTATCCGCGCGTAGCCGCCAACAGGGTAGTTGGTTTGGACTTACAATTTTTTCAGCAACTCCCATTCCTGTTGAGTTTTGTGTTGCTTCGTTCTCAAGCATATTCAAGGGGACTCCCCGCACTCCGTATCCGCGTAGCCGGCAACAGGGTGGTTGGTTTGGACTTAAAATTTTTCAGCAACTCCCATTCTTTTTGTGTTGCTTCATGCTCAAATAATGGACCCCAACTCAGTATCCGCGTAGCTGGCATGGACTTGAATTGTTTCTTTTCCATTCCAACCTCGTACTCGTTGCCGGAGATTTTAGGGGTGTATTTCCGAGTGGCGGGGTATTCTGCAATTTATTCCCCGGTAAATGTGTCCGGGGGGACACTTTTACCTAGGTAGATTTGGCTCCCTCCTTTCTCCATGATGCTGAGTTGGCAAGGTGCCGAAGTGATCAGTTACCGACTGTACACAGACCGTCATCACGATTTTGGGTCAACTCGTACCCGAGTCAACTCGTACCCGAGTCAACTCGTACCCGAGTCAACTCGTACCCGAGTCAACTCGCCCCGAGTCAACTCATACTCGAGTCAACTCGTACCCAGGTTAAGTCGTACCCAAGTTAACTTGTACCCAGGTTAACTCGTACCCGAGTTCAAGGATTAGTTGAAGGCGGTGGTATCAAATGTTGCTCACAATCTGGATGAAAAGGGAAAATGTACCGTTCATCGGCAAGGGCTTCATCGCGACGGGTACCGCGCGGAGAACATTTTCAAAACGGCATCAGTGTGGTATCAGTACTCGCGAGTCGACGGAGCCCTCGCTGATAAACGGTAAATTTCACTTTTCATCCAGATCATCAGATGTGTTATTTTAAAATTTGTGTAGTATTTTCTCTTAGAAATGATGTTATTTCTTTCTTTTTTTCAGAGACCCTGGATCACTGAGATTGCGGAGTGACTGTGCGAACTTCTACGTCTTTTTTGTTCGGTCGAACCAAACGTGTTTCAAGGGCATAGGGCCTAGTTTTCTTTTTACGAATTTAGTATTTAAGACTTTTTTTTTTTTTAAAGAAAGTCGCTATTAAAAAATGAATTTTGTAATGCAAAAGTAATATTTTTCAACGTTCACTCACTCCATTTTTGGCATCATTTATTGAATAATAACTGCACATGGCACAAATATCACCGTGCATGGTACGACAACGTTGGCCGATGAGAGCGCGCACAGGCCCGGCAAAAACTATATCACCGTGCACGGTACGACCACATTGGCCGATGAGAGCGCACACAGGCCCGGCAAAAACGATGTCACTGTGCACTAGCCCGACTGCGTCTGGCCGTACAGTACTATCGCAAGCTCTGTAGTACGGCCAGACGCCCAATGCTTCCACAGAGACTGAATTTTTTTGGCCGCTGATGTAGCGATTTTGCTACAGATTTTGATCGAGATTATCTTTTCATCCAGGACACAAATTTTCATTATCAGCCATTCAATTTCACGTGATTTTTTTCCACACGTGATTAAATTGGGGTTCTTTTTCATTGGGGGCATTCAATGCAGCCAAATTTTTGCTCAGAGCGATTCTCAAATTCAGACGAAAATGAATGACCGATTTTCAGAAGTGACTGAACATTTTAGGAATTGGCCGGGAAAACCTATATTTTCTTATTTTCCTCCGAGGTTCATTCCCCCCCCCAAAAAAAAAATCTTGGTGACTGTAAAATTTAACAAATTGACTGATATTAGGGATACAAGATGTAACAAAATAATGAAATGAAAAGGGCTAATTAAGACAATTTCTTTTTCACTGTTGATCTTTTCTATTGTTTAAACGTTTGAGCAAGGGGCATCTTTACGTGCAAGACATCGGGGCATGTATGTTTGGCAATGGTTGTACCATCGGGAACACTAACCCTTCTCATGGGTAATTTCTTAAATGTTTTCTTTCGTATGACTGGCCGGACACTTATTTAAAGGGCTCATATGCAAAGTAATTTACAATGCAAACTTTGAAAATACATCTTTATGTCACATTTAACCTTATTTTCATTTTCCCCCTACTTTTAAACGATGTTTTGGTGCATTCTCCTTTGTATGCTAATGCAAAGTTCATGTTTATGAGCAAAACTTTGACGTTATTCCGGTCATAATTAGTGTAACATGCATATTTCAACCATGGAATTCCCTTCATACAAAGTGCCAAAACTCTGTGTCTCTTCAAAAACAAATTTAAAGATTCTAAAATCAGTTCCTATTGTTTAATTTAACCTTATGTTCTAATTTATGAAACTTATGTTTTTCTTTTGCCAAGCTACTTAATCCTCTTTGCTATTGCTACACATCATATATGTAGTTCTTTTGTTATATTCGTTTGTTTGATTTCATGTTCTCATTACGTACTTCCGCTCATGACACAACTTATTTATGTATTTTTGTCCCTGTAACTGTTACGTTTTGTTTGTTATATTTCGTCTAACTTATCCAATTTAACTTGACCTGTGTATAATCAAATAAGTCTCTTTATTTTCCAAACTTTGTTGTCCAGGGTTCCCGTACTCGACAAGCTCTGCTTCCTACGGGTCCCCTCCACTTCACTGTTCTTATGTGTTTAGTCCGTGTGTATTTGTATTTTCTGTGCTTTTTAATGCTCTACTCTTTTTCTCGGTCTCTGTCTGAAGTCGGGAAAAATGTAAAATGAAGTGAAGTTACAACTAAACTGTGTCTTCCATAATGGCATCACCTTAACATTCATTTGTCACGTTCAGTAGTCCGGAAAAGCATGGAAATTTTTAATCCTAACATAACTCAACCCATCAACCCCCAACGGCATGTTTTGTTGGAATCTATCAAGATGGGTACAGTAGGCCTAAACTGACAGTCTTTTACATTGGGTTGGCACACCTCCAGAAACTCAGAACTATTTTTGTGCAGTTGGAATTTGCCAGGATGGGCATGCTAGGGAGTTGGAGATGCAATAAGATTAACCAAAAAAGGATGTCAAATGTATATAATTTTCATGCATTTCAGAGTAGAGTTGCAGAAAGTGTATTCCTGAAAAATTCATTTCACGGACCCTTTAATTGAGAAAGATAGGTGTGCATTTACGGATTGAAGACATCAGATATGATTTACGCCGAGATAATTCGGAATCTTACATGCAGGAAATCTTAAAACATGCTCGAAAAACTGTTAAATATATTCGCTCATTAATGAAAAGGAATGCCCGATCATCCCCTTGCTGCTGGTACGCAGACAAAATTGAATGAACAACGGGGTACTTTTAATTTGAATGCATCTTTTACAGGGACGAATGAAGCTAAAAGACGATAGAATGCTCAGATAGAGAAATTGAATGATTTATTTTGATTGTCGAATTTCGATCTGCGAGATCTTTCAATTTCAATCTAAATTAAATGAGCCAGGCGTTAAATTGAATGAAAACTCGGTGTAATTGGCCACGAAAACCTATATTATTCTACCATCATTTTAGATTTTAAGAGGGTGTTTACAATATAATTGCCACCGGCTGTCCAGCCTGTCTAATTTTCTGTCCATCCCAACCACATTAATTTCCCTTCTCATGTTTGTAGCTGTTTCGGGGTATATCAGAAACAGAATTGTTTTTGTTAAAGTTCCCCCTTATTTGTTTTCTTTCAGACTCCTCTCCTTAGGTTTTGTACATATTTCTTCTACCCATGCACTTGGCACTTTTGTAAATCCGATCGACTTCAGACTAGGCATACATAAAATTACAGGCAACCACCCTAAGGCCCCCTCCCCAAATATTCGGTCTCTGGTCAGACCAAAGTTCCGGAATTGACGCGGCGATGCGGCTTTTTTTTTCAAGCTTGGATTGTACAGACAAGGTGGGGTACTATTTTGCTATTTGGTGTCCTCATGTGCATTGGTGTCCTCCATAATTTGCCTTGGTGCTCTCGATCATTTGCCTTGGTGCAATGTCCCATTCCTTAGTGCTCTTTGGTAAAAAAAAAAAAAATTGAGGAGGTGCGGCAATAGAGGGCGCTAATGGAGCTACCGCGGAACATTTTGGAAAAAAAAAGAAGATTGACGCGCATGATTAAAATCGACGCGCGCGCTGACCAGAGACCGACTTATTTTTTTTGGCCTAAGAATGTGTGCCGAAGATTTGTGTCGTGGTGACGTCATCATGTGTCATGTGTAGGACATGCTATAGATGCAACTTTGTTCAAAACAGACGAGGTGTCAAGTTACATCACGTTAAAGGTGGTGTTCTCTCCTTTGAATTTGTACACGTTTTGTTCCACTAATATACTTCTGTAATACACATCTGTAAATCAGATTGAGTAGGCCTTCACACATAGACCAACACCCGCAGATGGTCCCCAACGATTCTCCGGCGTCACGATGGCGTCATAAGATGTAAAGTTACGCCACATTAAAGGTGCCTGTTTCTAAGCCCTATATCTTCTAGAGTAGGCCTACAAGTCCGATTAGGGTTGAATCGTGTTTTTTTGGAAAAGGAAAATATAGATGTAAATTTGAGTGACGTCATGATGACGTCATCACATGTCATGTGACCTCGCCTAAAGGACAACTTTGCTGGGGCCTATATAATCTAGAGAACTAAAGGTCCGATTCAGTTGTACTTGGTGTATAGTGTTGATATTTAGTGACATCATGTGTTGTCGATGAAATTTGAAGCATCGTCATCACATATGTCACAGAATCATTTTAAACAGCCGAAACAGCTGTGTTCGTCCACAAGCACAATTCTGGCTTTCTATTCGAGTTTAAACCACATTTACCCTTCCCTGCCCGGCCGGCGATTTTTCCACCAAACAACATCCGTATTGAGTGTATACGCTATGACGTTTTGGACTTCTCTTAAAACATGAGGAAAAAATATAACATCAGAAGAAGAAAAACAAATGGTTTCGAACGAGATGAAATTCAGACTTTATTTCCCTTTAAAAAATCCTCCAAAGTCTCAGATTAGAAAAAGAAAATCGGGTTAAAATGGTGATCCGAACCCATACCGCGGGCATCCCTCGCGGATCCTTTCCAACTGAGCTCATGATCGCATTGCTTGACAAATTCTGGAAATTCATGGTAATAATAGGCCATATATATACCTGTGTACGTATCATAAAAGTATCGTACGGGACACCGAGCTAGCAATATTATTTCTAATCAATATTATTTCTAATCAGAGTATCCAGCCTACCAAAAATAAATGTTAATCCCTTCCGTCTTAACTTTTTCTCTCATCACAACCTGCACCAGAATTTTTTTCTTTGTGATTATATTCATTCCCAGAATTCAGCCTACCTAAAAAATAAGTTAACCCTCCCCTTCTAAGATTTTTTTTATTGGAACCTTGACCCAACTTTTTTTTATCGTACCGCCCGACTGCGTTATTCTTTCCTGCCCGAGAATCCAGCCTGTCCACATATTTGAATCCCCTTCTAAGCTTTTTTCTCACAGAAGCCTGCACCAGATGGGTTTGACAAGTCCGATAAATAGTTATATACACCCCCGACTGGAATTATGCCCATTCTTTTTTCGTCCAGGCATGCATTGGTAATACATTGTGTGAGAGATCTCCTTGTAAAATGTAAATAAGTTAAGTTACATTCCATCAATAATTGTGAAGTAAAACGCAGTCACGTCTTGTTTTGGTCTGTCTTTTGACGCGAGATTGTATTGTGAACGGGTAACACATCACAAGGTATGTCAATTGCCTGTACAGGTGAGACTCTGAATAATAAGTAATTTGGTCTATTGTTTCCTTCCCAGTTTCACGCTGCATAGCGTTTCCTGCTGAGACCTGTTCCCGAGTTTCGCCGCCATTTTCTCCGTGTTTGCGAGCAGTGTTTTTTTTTTATCTTGAATTGGATATTAATGTAACCTTGCTCACTATACCCGGTAATATGATGGCCAATATTCTTGCCGGTAAGTTTTGGTCGTAATGCTTTGGTTGATGTTTTATTTGGTCTTTGACAAACAGCCTGGACGAAAACGTCACTCCACATCGTGGGAAACGCCATCTTGGACTTGAATATGAAATCAATCATCTACACATGTGCTTATCCCCCGACCTATTAGAAGGATTTTACAGTCATGATTATCCTCATATTCTGAATGGTAAACTAAGGATTGAGGAAAGAATGTTGCAACCTGACGCAACTTTATTGTGTACAAAATCCATGGAAAGTGAAAAACATTTTCTTATAATATAAGTCTTTTCTAACAAAATTGGAAAATGTTTCTCAGTCAGAGATTTATGTCTAATCATCATTTTTGCAACGACTGACCTTCATTGAGATGATATATGAAGAAAAAAAGCAGCATCAGGTTGCAACATTCTAATTCAGGATTGAAAATCACCGACGCACATTAAGACAGAAATGTCTGAAAACCAGTCCCAAAAAAGTCAACCTTAAGTGTACTGTACGTAAAGTGTAATTGAATTTAAAGTCCGAACATTGCTTGACAAAGAATGTGCATGTACTTCTTTTGGTGTGTACAAAGTCTATGAAGAGCTGATTTTCAGAGTATTTTCTAAATTTCAGATTTATTTTCAATTTTTTTAAATGACCAATGTTCATTGAGATAAGATATTTCTTAATGACAAAGTTGGTGTCGGTATGCAATATTCTTTCCATGGTGCTGGGTAATAACTATGTATACTTCGTGTAGACCTCCATGCACCCTTTAAATGTGGGTTTAACACCGTGTGCAGTTCTGAGGATATCAGAGGGGCATTTTTGTACTGTTATGAAAACAGTCTTGTCCTCGCATTTTCCCCTATTTTTGATTTTTTTTGGTCAGTGAGTTTTCAAGTAACGGTAGAAGCTTCTTTGTGTCACTACAGACAGGGCTCTGGAGTGCTCTGAAATGTGCAAAACTAAAGCAGGCCCACTTTACCCACAGTTTAGCCAGCAAATTGCTAAAAAAAAAGCCACTGGGGCAAAGAGAATGTGGTAATCCTTACTTTTAGGACCCCTTTCCTATATAAGGTTAAAAGACTCACCAAAACAGCTGACTAAATGACACTCAAAAGTGACATTCTGATATTTATTGACACATTTGAACATTTGGCAATGACACCTCTTGAATATCAGCAGGTTTGATTTTGTAGAAAGAGGGCAGGCTTTTGATTTATGAGGGTTAAAGACGACGATGACAAACAGAAAATAAATTTAAAAAGCAAGATGGCGAACTGCAAAAAAAGGTAGGAAAGTCACATTTTCTTTGAAAGTGCTTTCAAAATTATAACTAACATGAGTTTGTCTGAAGAAAAAAGACTTCTTTAGCCTGCAAAAGTCACTTTGGTACTGGACAGTCATCTGCAAAAGTCAGTTTTGAACAGAACTCGTACAAAATAGAGGTGTCCTAAAAGTAAGGATTACCGAGAATGTCTTCAGTATTTCACCAATCTAGTTTGCAGACTCAATTCTATTTTTAAAGGAGACTTTTCTTCAATATTTTGCACATGAGAGGGAAGTTGATTTCAAAAATGGGGCTGAATGCTAGACCAACCATGGTCCAACTATTTGAAAAGACTGACCTCTTCATTCAGTGTAACTAGTCTGGTGGCTTGACTATGGAGAAATGTGTAGTACATTGAAACTAGTTCCCGCTTCATGCCACATGCATGGGCGTCGCGAGGGGGGGGGGCAGGGGGGGCACTTGCCCCCCCGGAAAAGCAACAAAAAAAGAAGAAAAAAAAAAGAAAAAGAGGCGCGAAGACAAAGTGGTGTAAATTTAATGAGTGGGGGGGGGGGGGGCAAAAGGTCCCTGCCCCCCTAAAATGGAAAAACCAAGAAGGGGTTGAAAAATACAAGCATTTTTTGGCAAATTTTTTTTTTGCCCCCCTCTAGAAAAAATCCTGGCGACGCCCATGGCCACATGTTTCTTAAATTCTTTTGGCACAGTTGATTGATGCAGTACTGAAGCAGTGTTGGACTGGTTGTGAGTCCCAAATTTTCGGAATAGTGTCACTATAGCACTTGGTGGTCAGTCACCGGAAGTGATCAAAGTATGCATGGTGTTCCTTGTGTGTTATTGGCGTCGCATGTTCAAGCTCTGGCAGGGGTAATTTAATTTAAACATTTGAACTTTCGAAGTGAAACTCGTCAGAAACTGGAGAATAGCAGCAGTAATATTCCTTCAAACATGAATTAATGACGGGAACAAGATTGGGGGGATGGGGAGAGGGGTGTTTCATACCAAGACGCAACTGTGATATTCCAAACCACCAAGTTTTGTGCCGTCATTGTACAAGTGTGCGTGTATGCAGACAGCCGAGCCGATCAATCGGTTTGATCTCTGATCACATTTTTTTTAACGTTTGGTATATAGAGATTCCACTTGTTCCATTTTCCACTCGTTATCATTTTCTCACAACATGAAGAGGTTTCTCAAAAGCAAAAGGAATAAAGCAAGAGGAATAAAGCAAAAGACAGGAGACAGTGGAAGAAGAGTGTGGTGGCCTTACTGTGCCAGCCGACACGACGAGGATAGGTAAGGTAAGAAGAAGAGGTTTCTCAATGAAAACACATGTTGAAAGACAATGGTCCTGAAAGATAAAAACATTTAATTGGAATTTGGGTGCTTATTTTGTAGTTTTTATTTATATGTTCAGTGTTATTATTTTAACAATGTGTGGCGACAACAGATAATTCACTCTATCCCCTAGCATACAGAGGGTGGAAATGGAACTGCCAAGTTACCACGTATTAAGTTAAACTATTTTTGCATCCGCATCGAAAATTTTTGACCCTGGTGATTTCCACACTAGTAGGCCTAAACCACTTTTTCTCGAAAAACAAGTTGCAAGATTGCGTTCATTTTGCGTTGCCTGCACTGACTGAACCAAACAATTTGGTCTTACATCTGGAATTTTTCTATATAGTTTGACTCTTTCGGGTCAAGTGGAACTTTTGTATTCGGGTCTGTATGACAATTTATCTACCAAATCGCCTTATTCGGGTCTGCATGACAATTTATCTACCAAAACTTCGGTAGATAAATGTAAAGAAAAACCTATAAGAGTTCTCTACGAGAGCGCCCTCGCAGTATGGGCTTGGTCGCGTGCAGTCATTCAGGGTGCAGACTGTAAATAGGCCCAAATTGCCTACGCCGGCCAAATCACGATTTGCATGCCCTCAAATTCTCCGGTATTAGAGCATTTTGTGACCTAAGAACTGAAGGTTTTGTGGAAAAGTAGAGTAGAAGCCATGTACAGGACTGTTAGCTTGTATTTCTGTATTAATTGGATGAAATCGGGCCCTACGGGTGCTCTATTTTGCAATGGAGCGTATGCATTATCAGTACTTCGGTACTTTATTTAGGGGGTGCATTATCGTCGTACTCTTGGATGAAAGTTCGAATTTAATTTACTTTGCGCCTCGTGGCCTAGCTTGCACTGTTGTGAGTACAAACACCGGCAGTCGTGGGCTAGGGCCAAAGGGTTGAGGAACTAAAATAGGGTTCACGATTGACCAATAGAACACAATTGAAATTTGAGGATGAGGGACAATGGAAGGGGGTGCACTATTAGCAGTGTTTATGCTGCCCTGAAAGATAAAAACATTGAATTTGAAATTGGGTGCCTATTTTGTAGTTTTTATTTATATGATCAGTGTTATAATTTTAACAATGTGTGGCGACAACAGATAATTCACTCTATCCCCTAAATATAAACAAAGGACTGAGGATCAGGAATAGTGGAAGGGGGGGGGGGTGCACTATTAGCAGTGTTTATGCTGCCCGAAGACCTTGACACTATCTTATGGGGCTGTCCAGCAAAAGTAAAAGTACAAACAAAAGGGAACAAAATAAGAAAAGGTGCAAGTTCTCTGAGGGTCCGCTGTTGGGGTTTTGTGAGTTGAGTTGTGCATGTTTAATTTCATGCTTTTTCTTAGAGTTTTATTGTGTAGTGGGGCCCCTGTGTTTGTATGTATAGGTGTTGAAGTCAAAGACTTGCTTTCCAAAATGCAACATAGCCATTTGGAATACTGGTGCCAAATGTCTAGAGTCTTAAGACTCCAGAGAGTAAATCACAGCAGAAAAGCTGACTCTCGAGGAAAATTCTTCCCCACAAGTGACGAAGAATGGCGTTATGGCGTTTTGGAGGGAAACTCTTTGATTTGATGTTGAAATCAAGTTCATTAGTGCACAGACTAACCCTGTTGCAGTTTCTTTCTTCCCTGTCTCTTGTCCGAGTGTACTTGCAGGTATTGACGACGGCCGGGACGGGATGTTCTCTGAGGGTCCGCTGTTGGGGTTTTGTGAGTTGAGTTGTGCATGTTTAATTTCATGCTTTTTCTTAGAGTTTTATTGTGTAGTGGGGCCCCTGTGTTTGTATGTATAGGTGTTGAAGTCAAAGACTTGCTTTCCAAAATGCAACATAGCCATTTGGAATACTGGTGCCAAATGTCTAGAGTCTTAAGACTCCAGAGAGTAAATCACAGCAGAAAAGCTGACTCTCGAGGAAAATTCTTCCCCACAAGTGACGAAGAATGGCGTTATGGCGTTTTGGAGGGAACTCTTTGATTTGATGTTGAAATCAAGTTCATTAGTGCACAGACTAACCCTGTTGCAGTTTTTCTTTCTTCCCTGTCTCTTGTCCGAGTGTACTTGCAGGTATTGACGACGGCCGGGACGGGATGTTCTCTGAGGGTCCGCTGTTGGGGTTTTGTGAGTTGAGTTGTGCATGTTTAATTTCATGCTTTTTCTTAGAGTTTTATTGTGTAGTGGGGCCCCTGTGTTTGTATGTATAGGTGTTGAAGTCAAAGACTTGCTTTCCAAAATGCAACATAGCCATTTGGAATACTGGTGCCAAATGTCTAGAGTCTTAAGACTCCAGAGAGTAAATCACAGCAGAAAAGCTGACTCTCGAGGAAAATTCTTCCCCACAAGTGACGAAGAATGGCGTTATGGCGTTTTGGAGGGAACTCTTTGATTTGATGTTGAAATCAAGTTCATTAGTGCACAGACTAACCCTGTTGCAGTTTTTTCTTTCTTCCCTGTCTCTTGTCCGAGTGTACTTGCAGGTATTGACGACGGCCGGGACGGGATGTTCTCTGAGGGTCCGCTGTTGGGGTTTTGTGAGTTGAGTTGTGCATGTTTAATTTCATGCTTTTTCTTAGAGTTTTATTGTGTAGTGGGGCCCCTGTGTTTGTATGTATAGGTGTTGAAGTCAAAGACTTGCTTTCCAAAATGCAACATAGCCATTTGGAATACTGGTGCCAAATGTCTAGAGTCTTAAGACTCCAGAGAGTAAATCACAGCAGAAAAGCTGACTCTCGAGGAAAATTCTTCCCCACAAGTGACGAAGAATGGCGTTATGGCGTTTTGGTGGAAACTCTTTGATTTGATGTTGAAATCAAGTTCATTAGTGCACAGACTAACCCTGTTGCAGTTTTTTCTTTCTTCCCTGTCTCTTGTCCGAGTGTACTTGCAGGTATTGACGACGGCCGGGACGGGATGTTCTCTGAGGGTCCGCTGTTGGGGTTTTGTGAGTTGAGTTGTGCATGTTTAATTTCATGCTTTTTCTTAGAGTTTTATTGTGTAGTGGGGCCCCTGTGTTTGTATGTATAGGTGTTGAAGTCAAAGACTTGCTTTCCAAAATGCAACATAGCCATTTGGAATACTGGTGCCAAATGTCTAGAGTCTTAAGACTCCAGAGAGTAAATCACAGCAGAAAAGCTGACTCTCGAGGAAAATTCTTCCCCACAAGTGACGAAGAATGGCGTTATGGCGTTTTGGAGGGAAACTCTTTGATTTGATGTTGAAATCAAGTTCATTAGTGCACAGACTAACCCTGTTGCAGTTTTTTCTTTCTTCCCTGTCTCTTGTCCGAGTGTACTTGCAGGTATTGACGACGGCCGGGACGGGATGTTCTCTGAGGGTCCGCTGTTGGGGTTTTGTGAGTTGAGTTGTGCATGTTTAATTTCATGCTTTTTCTTAGAGTTTTATTGTGTAGTGGGGCCCCTGTGTTTGTATGTATAGGTGTTGAAGTCAAAGACTTGCTTTCCAAAATGCAACATAGCCATTTGGAATACTGGTGCCAAATGTCTAGAGTCTTAAGACTCCAGAGAGTAAATCACAGCAGAAAAGCTGACTCTCGAGGAAAATTCTTCCCCACAAGTGACGAAGAATGGCGTTATGGCGTTTTGGAGGAAACTCTTTGATTTGATGTTGAAATCAAGTTCATTAGTGCACAGACTAACCCTGTTGCAGTTTTTCTTTCTTCCCTGTCTCTTGTCCGAGTGTACTTGCAGGTATTGACGACGGCCGGGACGGGATGTTCTCTGAGGGTCCGCTGTTGGGGTTTTGTGAGTTGAGTTGTGCATGTTTAATTTCATGCTTTTTCTTAGAGTTTTATTGTGTAGTGGGGCCCCTGTGTTTGTATGTATAGGTGTTGAAGTCAAAGACTTGCTTTCCAAAATGCAACATAGCCATTTGGAATACTGGTGCCAAATGTCTAGAGTCTTAAGACTCCAGAGAGTAAATCACAGCAGAAAAGCTGACTCTCGAGGAAAATTCTTCCCCACAAGTGACGAAGAATGGCGTTATGGCGTTTTGGAGGGAAACTCTTTGATTTGATGTTGAAATCAAGTTCATTAGTGCACAGACTAACCCTGTTGCAGTTTTTTCTTTCTTCCCTGTCTCTTGTCCGAGTGTACTTGCAGGTATTGACGACGGCCGGGACGGGATGTTCTCTGAGGGTCCGCTGTTGGGGTTTTGTGAGTTGAGTTGTGCATGTTTAATTTCATGCTTTTTCTTAGAGTTTTATTGTGTAGTGGGGCCCCTGTGTTTGTATGTATAGGTGTTGAAGTCAAAGACTTGCTTTCCAAAATGCAACATAGCCATTTGGAATACTGGTGCCAAATGTCTAGAGTCTTAAGACTCCAGAGAGTAAATCACAGCAGAAAAGCTGACTCTCGAGGAAAATTCTTCCCCACAAGTGACGAAGAATGGCGTTATGGCGTTTTGGAGGAAACTCTTTGATTTGATGTTGAAATCAAGTTCATTAGTGCACAGACTAACCCTGTTGCAGTTTTTTTCTTTCTTCCCTGTCTCTTGTCCGAGTGTACTTGCAGGTATTGACGACGGCCGGGACGGGATGTTCTCTGAGGGTCCGCTGTTGGGGTTTTGTGAGTTGAGTTGTGCATGTTTAATTTCATGCTTTTTCTTAGAGTTTTATTGTGTAGTGGGGCCCCTGTGTTTGTATGTATAGGTGTTGAAGTCAAAGACTTGCTTTCCAAAATGCAACATAGCCATTTGGAATACTGGTGCCAAATGTCTAGAGTCTTAAGACTCCAGAGAGTAAATCACAGCAGAAAAGCTGACTCTCGAGGAAAATTCTTCCCCACAAGTGACGAAGAATGGCGTTATGGCGTTTTGGAGGGAACTCTTTGATTTGATGTTGAAATCAAGTTCATTAGTGCACAGACTAACCCTGTTGCAGTTTTTTCTTTCTTCCCTGTCTCTTGTCCGAGTGTACTTGCAGGTATTGACGACGGCCGGGACGGGATGTTCTCTGAGGGTCCGCTGTTGGGGTTTTGTGAGTTGAGTTGTGCATGTTTAATTTCATGCTTTTTCTTAGAGTTTTATTGTGTAGTGGGGCCCCTGTGTTTGTATGTATAGGTGTTGAAGTCAAAGACTTGCTTTCCAAAATGCAACATAGCCATTTGGAATACTGGTGCCAAATGTCTAGAGTCTTAAGACTCCAGAGAGTAAATCACAGCAGAAAAGCTGACTCTCGAGGAAAATTCTTCCCCACAAGTGACGAAGAATGGCGTTATGGCGTTTTGGAGGAAACTCTTTGATTTGATGTTGAAATCAAGTTCATTAGTGCATAGTCTAACCATGTTGCAGTTTTTCTCGTTTCTTCCCTGTCTCTTGTCCGAGTGTACTTGCAGGTATTGACGACGGCCGGGACGGGATGTTCTCTGAGGGTCCGCTGTTGGGGTTTTGTGAGTTGAGTTGTGCATGTTTAATTTCATGCTTTTTCTTAGAGTTTTATTGTGTAGTGGGGCCCCTGTGTTTGTATGTATAGGTGTTGAAGTCAAAGACTTGCTTTCCAAAATGCAACATAGCCATTTGGAATACTGGTGCCAAATGTCTAGAGTCTTAAGACTCCAGAGAGTAAATCACAGCAGAAAAGCTGACTCTCGAGGAAAATTCTTCCCCACAAGTGACGAAGAATGGCGTTATGGCGTTTTGGAGGGAACTCTTTGATTTGATGTTGAAATCAAGTTCATTAGTGCACAGACTAACCCTGTTGCAGTTTTTTTTCTTTCTTCCCTGTCTCTTGTCCGAGTGTACTTGCAGGTATTGACGACGGCCGGGACGGGATGTTCTCTGAGGGTCCGCTGTTGGGGTTTGTGAGTTGAGTTGTGCATGTTTAATTTCATGCTTTTTCTTAGAGTTTTATTGTGTAGTGGGGCCCCTGTGTTTGTATGTATAGGTGTTGAAGTCAAAGACTTGCTTTCCAAAATGCAACATAGCCATTTGGAATACTGGTGCCAAATGTCTAGAGTCTTAAGACTCCAGAGAGTAAATCACAGCAGAAAAGCTGACTCTCGAGGAAAATTCTTCCCCACAAGTGACGAAGAATGGCGTTATGGCGTTTTGGAGGGAAACTCTTTGATTTGATGTTGAAATCAAGTTCATTAGTGCACAGACTAACCCTGTTGCAGTTTTTTTTCTTTCTTCCCTGTCTCTTGTCCGAGTGTACTTGCAGGTATTGACGACGGCCGGGACGGGATGTTCTCTGAGGGTCCGCTGTTGGGGTTTTGTGAGTTGAGTTGTGCATGTTTAATTTCATGCTTTTTCTTAGAGTTTTATTGTGTAGTGGGGCCCCTGTGTTTGTATGTATAGGTGTTGAAGTCAAAGACTTGCTTTCCAAAATGCAACATAGCCATTTGGAATACTGGTGCCAAATGTCTAGAGTCTTAAGACTCCAGAGAGTAAATCACAGCAGAAAAGCTGACTCTCGAGGAAAATTCTTCCCCACAAGTGACGAAGAATGGCGTTATGGCGTTTTGGAGGAAACTCTTTGATTTGATGTTGAAATCAAGTTCATTAGTGCACAGACTAACCCTGTTGCAGTTTTTTTTCTTTCTTCCCTGTCTCTTGTCCGAGTGTACTTGCAGGTATTGACGACGGCCGGGACGGGATGTTCTCTGAGGGTCCGCTGTTGGGGTTTTGTGAGTTGAGTTGTGCATGTTTAATTTCATGCTTTTTCTTAGAGTTTTATTGTGTAGTGGGGCCCCTGTGTTTGTATGTATAGGTGTTGAAGTCAAAGACTTGCTTTCCAAAATGCAACATAGCCATTTGGAATACTGGTGCCAAATGTCTAGAGTCTTAAGACTCCAGAGAGTAAATCACAGCAGAAAAGCTGACTCTCGAGGAAAATTCTTCCCCACAAGTGACGAAGAATGGCGTTATGGCGTTTTGGAGGAAACTCTTTGATTTGATGTTGAAATCAAGTTCATTAGTGCACAGACTAACCCTGTTGCAGTTTATATTTCTTCCCTGTCTCTTGTCCGAGTGTACTTGCAGGTATTGACGACGGCCGGGACGGGATGTTCTCTGAGGGTCCGCTGTTGGGGTTTTGTGAGTTGAGTTGTGCATGTTTAATTTCATGCTTTTTCTTAGAGTTTTATTGTGTAGTGGGGCCCCTGTGTTTGTATGTATAGGTGTTGAAGTCAAAGACTTGCTTTCCAAAATGCAACATAGCCATTTGGAATACTGGTGCCAAATGTCTAGAGTCTTAAGACTCCAGAGAGTAAATCACAGCAGAAAAGCTGACTCTCGAGGAAAATTCTTCCCCACAAGTGACGAAGAATGGCGTTATGGCGTTTTGGAGGGAAACTCTTTGATTTGATGTTGAAATCAAGTTCATTAGTGCACAGACTAACCCTGTTGCAGTTTTTTTTCTTTCTTCCCTGTCTCTTGTGCGAGTGTACTTGCAGGTATTGACGACGGCCGGGACGGGATGTTCTCTGTTGGTCCGCTCTTGGGGTTTTGTGAGTTGAGTTGTGCATGTTTAATTTCATGCTTTTTCTTAGAGTTTTATTGTGTAGTGGGGCCCCTGTGTTTGTATGTATAGGTGTTGAAGTCAAAGACTTGCTTTCCAAATGCAACATAGCCATTTGGAATACTGGTGCCAAATGTCTAGAGTCTTAAGACTCCAGAGAGTAAATCACAGCAGAAAAGCTGACTCTCGAGGAAAATTCTTCCCCACAAGTGACGAAGAATGGCGTTATGGCGTTTTGGAGGAAACTCTTTGATTTGATGTTGAAATCAAGTTCATTAGTGCACAGACTAACCCTGTTGCAGTTTTTTCTTTCTTCCCTGTCTCTTGTCCGAGTGTACTTGCAGGTATTGACGACGGCCGGGACGGGATGTTCTCTGAGGGTCCGCTGTTGGGGTTTTGTGAGTTGAGTTGTGCATGTTTAATTTCATGCTTTTTCTTAGAGTTTTATTGTGTAGTGGGGCCCCTGTGTTTGTATGTATAGGTGTTGAAGTCAAAGACTTGCTTTCCAAAATGCAACATAGCCATTTGGAATACTGGTGCCAAATGTCTAGAGTCTTAAGACTCCAGAGAGTAAATCACAGCAGAAAAGCTGACTCTCGAGGAAAATTCTTCCCCACAAGTGACGAAGAATGGCGTTATGGCGTTTTGGAGAAACTCTTTGATTTGATGTTGAAATCAAGTTCATTAGTGCACAGACTAACCCTGTTGCAGTTTTTTCTTTCTTCCCTGTCTCTTGTCCGAGTGTACTTGCAGGTATTGACGACGGCCGGGACGGGATGTTCTCTGAGGGTCCGCTGTTGGGGTTTTGTGAGTTGAGTTGTGCATGTTTAATTTCATGCTTTTTCTTAGAGTTTTATTGTGTAGTGGGGCCCCTGTGTTTGTATGTATAGGTGTTGAAGTCAAAGACTTGCTTTCCAAAATGCAACATAGCCATTTGGAATACTGGTGCCAAATGTCTAGAGTCTTAAGACTCCAGAGAGTAAATCACAGCAGAAAAGCTGACTCTCGAGGAAAATTCTTCCCCACAAGTGACGAAGAATGGCGTTATGGCGTTTTGGAGGGAAACTCTTTGATTTGATGTTGAAATCAAGTTCATTAGTGCACAGACTAACCCTGTTGCAGTTTTTTCTTTCTTCCCTGTCTCTTGTCCGAGTGTACTTGCAGGTATTGACGACGGCCGGGACGGGATGTTCTCTGAGGGTCCGCTGTTGGGGTTTTGTGAGTTGAGTTGTGCATGTTTAATTTCATGCTTTTTCTTAGAGTTTTATTGTGTAGTGGGGCCCCTGTGTTTGTATGTATAGGTGTTGAAGTCAAAGACTTGCTTTCCAAAATGCAACATAGCCATTTGGAATACTGGTGCCAAATGTCTAGAGTCTTAAGACTCCAGAGAGTAAATCACAGCAGAAAAGCTGACTCTCGAGGAAAATTCTTCCCCACAAGTGACGAAGAATGGCGTTATGGCGTTTTGGAGGGAAACTCTTTGATTTGATGTTGAAATCAAGTTCATTAGTGCACAGACTAACCCTGTTGCAGTTTTTCTTTCTTCCCTGTCTCTTGTCCGAGTGTACTTGCAGGTATTGACGACGGCCGGGACGGGATGTTCTCTGAGGGTCCGCTGTTGGGGTTTTGTGAGTTGAGTTGTGCATGTTTAATTTCATGCTTTTTCTTAGAGTTTTATTGTGTAGTGGGGCCCCTGTGTTTGTATGTATAGGTGTTGAAGTCAAAGACTTGCTTTCCAAAATGCAACATAGCCATTTGGAATACTGGTGCCAAATGTCTAGAGTCTTAAGACTCCAGAGAGTAAATCACAGCAGAAAAGCTGACTCTCGAGGAAAATTCTTCCCCACAAGTGACGAAGAATGGCGTTATGGCGTTTTGGAGGAAACTCTTTGATTTGATGTTGAAATCAAGTTCATTAGTGCACAGACTAACCCTGTTGCAGTTTTTTTTCTTTCTTCCCTGTCTCTTGTCCGAGTGTACTTGCAGGTATTGACGACGGCCGGGACGGGATGTTCTCTGAGGGTCCGCTGTTGGGGTTTTGTGAGTTGAGTTGTGCATGTTTAATTTCATGCTTTTTCTTAGAGTTTTATTGTGTAGTGGGGCCCCTGTGTTTGTATGTATAGGTGTTGAAGTCAAAGACTTGCTTTCCAAAATGCAACATAGCCATTTGGAATACTGGTGCCAAATGTCTAGAGTCTTAAGACTCCAGAGAGTAAATCACAGCAGAAAAGCTGACTCTCGAGGAAAATTCTTCCCCACAAGTGACGAAGAATGGCGTTATGGCGTTTTGGGGGAAACTCTTTGATTTGATGTTGAAATCAAGTTCATTAGTGCACAGACTAACCCTGTTGCAGTTTTTTCTTTCTTCCCTGTCTCTTGTCCGAGTGTACTTGCAGGTATTGACGACGGCCGGGACGGGATGTTCTCTGAGGGTCCGCTGTTGGGGTTTTGTGAGTTGAGTTGTGCATGTTTAATTTCATGCTTTTTCTTAGAGTTTTATTGTGTAGTGGGGCCCCTGTGTTTGTATGTATAGGTGTTGAAGTCAAAGACTTGCTTTCCAAAATGCAACATAGCCATTTGGAATACTGGTGCCAAATGTCTAGAGTCTTAAGACTCCAGAGAGTAAATCACAGCAGAAAAGCTGACTCTCGAGGAAAATTCTTCCCCACAAGTGACGAAGAATGGCGTTATGGCGTTTTGGATGGAAACTCTTTGATTTGATGTTGAAATCAAGTTCATTAGTGCACAGACTAACCCTGTTGCAGTTTTTTTTCTTTCTTCCTGTCTCTTGTCCGAGTGTACTTGCAGGTATTGACGACGGCCGGGACGGGATGTTCTCTGAGGGTCCGCTGTTGGGGTTTTGTGAGTTGAGTTGTGCATGTTTAATTTCATGCTTTTTCTTAGAGTTTTATTGTGTAGTGGGGCCCCTGTGTTTGTATGTATAGGTGTTGAAGTCAAAGACTTGCTTTCCAAAATGCAACATAGCCATTTGGAATACTGGTGCCAAATGTCTAGAGTCTTAAGACTCCAGAGAGTAAATCACAGCAGAAAAGCTGACTCTCGAGGAAAATTCTTCCCCACAAGTGACGAAGAATGGCGTTATGGCGTTTTGGAGGGAAACTCTTTGATTTGATGTTGAAATCAAGTTCATTAGTGCACAGACTAACCCTGTTGCAGTTTTTTTCTTTCTTCCCTGTCTCTTGTCCGAGTGTACTTGCAGGTATTGACGACGGCCGGGACGGGATGTTCTCTGAGGGTCCGCTGTTGGGGTTTTGTGAGTTGAGTTGTGCATGTTTAATTTCATGCTTTTTCTTAGAGTTTTATTGTGTAGTGGGGCCCCTGTGTTTGTATGTATAGGTGTTGAAGTCAAAGACTTGCTTTCCAAAATGCAACATAGCCATTTGGAATACTGGTGCCAAATGTCTAGAGTCTTAAGACTCCAGAGAGTAAATCACAGCAGAAAAGCTGACTCTCGAGGAAAATTCTTCCCCACAAGTGACGAAGAATGGCGTTATGTCGTTTTGGAGGGAAACTCTTTGATTTGATGTTGAAATCAAGTTCATTAGTGCACAGACTAACCCTGTTGCAGTTTTTTTCTTTCTTCCCTGTCTCTTGTCCGAGTGTACTTGCAGGTATTGACGACGGCCGGGACGGGATGTTCTCTGAGGGTCCGCTGTTGGGGTTTTGTGAGTTGAGTTGTGCATGTTTAATTTCATGCTTTTCTTAGAGTTTTATTGTGTAGTGGGGCCCCTGTGTTTGTATGTATAGGTGTTGAAGTCAAAGACTTGCTTTCCAAATGCAACATAGCCATTTGGAATACTGGTGCCAAATGTCTAGAGTCTTAAGACTCCAGAGAGTAAATCACAGCAGAAAAGCTGACTCTCGAGGAAAATTCTTCCCCACAAGTGACGAAGAATGGCGTTATGGCGTTTTGGAGGGAACTCTTTGATTTGATGTTGAAATCAAGTTCATTAGTGCACAGACTAACCCTGTTGCAGTTTTTTTCTTTCTTCCCTGTCTCTTGTCCGAGTGTACTTGCAGGTATTGACGACGGCCGGGACGGGATGTTCTCTGAGGGTCCGCTGTTGGGGTTTTGTGAGTTGAGTTGTGCATGTTTAATTTCATGCTTTTTCTTAGAGTTTTATTGTGTAGTGGGGCCCCTGTGTTTGTATGTATAGGTGTTGAAGTCAAAGACTTGCTTTCCAAATGCAACATAGCCATTTGGAATACTGGTGCCAAATGTCTAGAGTCTTAAGACTCCAGAGAGTAAATCACAGCAGAAAAGCTGACTCTCGAGGAAAATTCTTCCCCACAAGTGACGAAGAATGGCGTTATGGCGTTTTGGAGGGAAACTCTTTGATTTGATGTTGAAATCAAGTTCATTAGTGCACAGACTAACCCTGTTGCAGTTTTTTTCTTTCTTCCTGTCTCTTGTCCGAGTGTACTTGCAGGTATTGACGACGGCCGGGACGGGATGTTCTCTGAGGGTCCGCTGTTGGGGTTTTGTGAGTTGAGTTGTGCATGTTTAATTTCATGCTTTTTCTTAGAGTTTTATTGTGTAGTGGGGCCCCTGTGTTTGTATGTATAGGTGTTGAAGTCAAAGACTTGCTTTCCAAAATGCAACATAGCCATTTGGAATACTGGTGCCAAATGTCTAGAGTCTTAAGACTCCAGAGAGTAAATCACAGCAGAAAAGCTGACTCTCGAGGAAAATTCTTCCCCACAAGTGACGAAGAATGGCGTTATGGCGTTTTGGAGGGAAACTCTTTGATTTGATGTTGAAATCAAGTTCATTAGTGCACAGACTAACCCTGTTGCAGTTTTTTTCTTTCTTCCCTGTCTCTTGTCCGAGTGTACTTGCAGGTATTGACGACGGCCGGGACGGGATGTTCTCTGAGGGTCCGCTGTTGGGGTTTTGTGAGTTGAGTTGTGCATGTTTAATTTCATGCTTTTTCTTAGAGTTTTATTGTGTAGTGGGGCCCCTGTGTTTGTATGTATAGGTGTTGAAGTCAAAGACTTGCTTTCCAAAATGCAACATAGCCATTTGGAATACTGGTGCCAAATGTCTAGAGTCTTAAGACTCCAGAGAGTAAATCACAGCAGAAAAGCTGACTCTCGAGGAAAATTCTTCCCCACAAGTGACGAAGAATGGCGTTATGGCGTTTTGGAGGGAAACTCTTTGATTTGATGTTGAAATCAAGTTCATTAGTGCACAGACTAACCCTGTTGCAGTTTTTTCTTTCTTCCCTGTCTCTTGTCCGAGTGTACTTGCAGGTATTGACGACGGCCGGGACGGGATGTTCTCTGAGGGTCCGCTGTTGGGGTTTTGTGAGTTGAGTTGTGCATGTTTAATTTCATGCTTTTTCTTAGAGTTTTATTGTGTAGTGGGGCCCCTGTGTTTGTATGTATAGGTGTTGAAGTCAAAGACTTGCTTTCCAAAATGCAACATAGCCATTTGGAATACTGGTGCCAAATGTCTAGAGTCTTAAGACTCCAGAGAGTAAATCACAGCAGAAAAGCTGACTCTCGAGGAAAATTCTTCCCCACAAGTGACGAAGAATGGCGTTATGGCGTTTTGGAGGGAAACTCTTTGATTTGATGTTGAAATCAAGTTCATTAGTGCACAGACTAACCCTGTTGCAGTTTTTTCTTTCTTCCCTGTCTCTTGTCCGAGTGTACTTGCAGGTATTGACGACGGCCGGGACGGGATGTTCTCTGAGGGTCCGCTGTTGGGGTTTTGTGAGTTGAGTTGTGCATGTTTAATTTCATGCTTTTTCTTAGAGTTTTATTGTGTAGTGGGGCCCCTGTGTTTGTATGTATAGGTGTTGAAGTCAAAGACTTGCTTTCCAAAATGCAACATAGCCATTTGGAATACTGGTGCCAAATGTCTAGAGTCTTAAGACTCAGAGAGTAAATCACAGCAGAAAAGCTGACTCTCGAGGAAAATTCTTCCCCACAAGTGACGAAGAATGGCGTTATGGCGTTTTGGAGGGAAACTCTTTGATTTGATGTTGAAATCAAGTTCATTAGTGCACAGACTAACCCTGTTGCAGTTTTTTCTTTCTTCCCTGTCTCTTGTCCGAGTGTACTTGCAGGTATTGACGACGGCCGGGACGGGATGTTCTCTGAGGGTCCGCTGTTGGGGTTTTGTGAGTTGAGTTGTGCATGTTTAATTTCATGCTTTTTCTTAGAGTTTTATTGTGTAGTGGGGCCCCTGTGTTTGTATGTATAGGTGTTGAAGTCAAAGACTTGCTTTCCAAAATGCAACATAGCCATTTGGAATACTGGTGCCAAATGTCTAGAGTCTTAAGACTCCAGAGAGTAAATCACAGCAGAAAAGCTGACTCTCGAGGAAAATTCTTCCCCACAAGTGACGAAGAATGGCGTTATGGCGTTTTGGAGGGAAACTCTTTGATTTGATGTTGAAATCAAGTTCATTAGTGCACAGACTAACCCTGTTGCAGTTTTTTTCTTTCTTCCCTGTCTCTTGTCCGAGTGTACTTGCAGGTATTGACGACGGCCGGGACGGGATGTTCTCTGAGGGTCCGCTGTTGGGGTTTTGTGAGTTGAGTTGTGCATGTTTAATTTCATGCTTTTTCTTAGAGTTTTATTGTGTAGTGGGGCCCCTGTGTTTGTATGTATAGGTGTTGAAGTCAAAGACTTGCTTTCCAAAATGCAACATAGCCATTTGGAATACTGGTGCCAAATGTCTAGAGTCTTAAGACTCCAGAGAGTAAATCACAGCAGAAAAGCTGACTCTCGAGGAAAATTCTTCCCCACAAGTGACGAAGAATGGCGTTATGGCGTTTTGGAGGGAAACTCTTTGATTCGATGTTGAAATCAAGTTCATTAGTGCACAGACTAACCCTGTTGCAGTTTTTTTTCTTTCTTCCCTGTCTCTTGTCCGAGTGTACTTGCAGGTATTGACGACGGCCGGGACGGGATGTTCTCTGAGGGTCCGCTGTTGGGGTTTTGTGAGTTGAGTTGTGCATGTTTAATTTCATGCTTTTTCTTAGAGTTTTATTGTGTAGTGGGGCCCCTGTGTTTGTATGTATAGGTGTTGAAGTCAAAGACTTGCTTTCCAAAATGCAACATAGCCATTTGGAATACTGGTGCCAAATGTCTAGAGTCTTAAGACTCCAGAGAGTAAATCACAGCAGAAAAGCTGACTCTCGAGGAAAATTCTTCCCCACAAGTGACGAAGAATGGCGTTATGGCGTTTTGGAGGGAAACTCTTTGATTTGATGTTGAAATCAAGTTCATTAGTGCACAGACTAACCCTGTTGCAGTTTTTTTCTTTCTTCCCTGTCTCTTGTCCGAGTGTACTTGCAGGTATTGACGACGGCCGGGACGGGATGTTCTCTGAGGGTCCGCTGTTGGGGTTTTGTGAGTTGAGTTGTGCATGTTTAATTTCATGCTTTTTCTTAGAGTTTTATTGTGTAGTGGGGCCCCTGTGTTTGTATGTATAGGTGTTGAAGTCAAAGACTTGCTTTCCAAAATGCAACATAGCCATTTGGAATACTGGTGCCAAATGTCTAGAGTCTTAAGACTCCAGAGAGTAAATCACAGCAGAAAAGCTGACTCTCGAGGAAAATTCTTCCCCACAAGTGACGAAGAATGGCGTTATGGCGTTTTGGAGGGAAACTCTTTGATTTGATGTTGAAATCAAGTTCATTAGTGCACAGACTAACCTGTACTTGCAGGTATTGACGACGGCCGGGACGGGATGTTCTCTGAGGGTCCGCTGTTGGGGTTTTGTGAGTTGAGTTGTGCATGTTTAATTTCATGCTTTTTCTTAGAGTTTTATTGTGTAGTGGGGCCCCTGTGTTTGTATGTATAGGTGTTGAAGTCAAAGACTTGCTTTCCAAAATGCAACATAGCCATTTGGAATACTGGTGCCAAATGTCTAGAGTCTTAAGACTCCAGAGAGTAAATCACAGCAGAAAAGCTGACTCTCGAGGAAAATTCTTCCCCACAAGTGACGAAGAATGGCGTTATGGCGTTTTGGAGGGAAACTCTTTGATTTGATGTTGAAATCAAGTTCATTAGTGCACAGACTAACCCTGTTGCAGTTTTTTTCTTTCTTCCCTGTCTCTTGTCCGAGTGTACTTGCAGGTATTGACGACGGCCGGGACGGGATGTTCTCTGAGGGTCCGCTGTTGGGGTTTTGTGAGTTGAGTTGTGCATGTTTAATTTCATGCTTTTTCTTAGAGTTTTATTGTGTAGTGGGGCCCCTGTGTTTGTATGTATAGGTGTTGAAGTCAAAGACTTGCTTTCCAAAATGCAACATAGCCATTTGGAATACTGGTGCCAAATGTCTAGAGTCTTAAGACTCCAGAGAGTAAATCACAGCAGAAAAGCTGACTCTCGAGGAAAATTCTTCCCCACAAGTGACGAAGAATGGCGTTATGGCGTTTTGGAGGGAAACTCTTTGATTTGATGTTGAAATCAAGTTCATTAGTGCACAGACTAACCCTGTTGCAGTTTTTTTCTTTCTTCCCTGTCTCTTGTCCGAGTGTACTTGCAGGTATTGACGACGGCCGGGACGGGATGTTCTCTGAGGGTCCGCTGTTGGGGTTTTGTGAGTTGAGTTGTGCATGTTTAATTTCATGCTTTTTCTTAGAGTTTTATTGTGTAGTGGGGCCCCTGTGTTTGTATGTATAGGTGTTGAAGTCAAAGACTTGCTTTCCAAAATGCAACATAGCCATTTGGAATACTGGTGCCAAATGTCTAGAGTCTTAAGACTCCAGAGAGTAAATCACAGCAGAAAAGCTGACTCTCGAGGAAAATTCTTCCCCACAAGTGACGAAGAATGGCGTTATGGCGTTTTGGAGGAAACTCTTTGATTTGATGTTGAAATCAAGTTCATTAGTGCACAGACTAACCCTGTTGCAGTTTTTTTTCTTTCTTCCTGTCTCTTGTCCGAGTGTACTTGCAGGTATTGACGACGGCCGGGACGGGATGTTCTCTGAGGGTCCGCTGTTGGGGTTTTGTGAGTTGAGTTGTGCATGTTTAATTTCATGCTTTTTCTTAGAGTTTTATTGTGTAGTGGGGCCCCTGTGTTTGTATGTATAGGTGTTGAAGTCAAAGACTTGCTTTCCAAAATGCAACATAGCCATTTGGAATACTGGTGCCAAATGTCTAGAGTCTTAAGACTCCAGAGAGTAAATCACAGCAGAAAAGCTGACTCTCGAGGAAAATTCTTCCCCACAAGTGACGAAGAATGGCGTTATGGCGTTTTGGAGGCAAACTCTTTGATTTGATGTTGAAATCAAGTTCATTAGTGCACAGACTAACCCTGTTGCAGTTTTTTTCTTTCTTCCCTGTCTCTTGTCCGAGTGTACTTGCAGGTATTGACGACGGCCGGGACGGGATGTTCTCTGAGGGTCCGCTGTTGGGGTTTTGTGAGTTGAGTTGTGCATGTTTAATTTCATGCTTTTTCTTAGAGTTTTATTGTGTAGTGGGGCCCCTGTGTTTGTATGTATAGGTGTTGAAGTCAAAGACTTGCTTTCCAAAATGCAACATAGCCATTTGGAATACTGGTGCCAAATGTCTAGAGTCTTAAGACTCCAGAGAGTAAATCACAGCAGAAAAGCTGACTCTCGAGGAAAATTCTTCCCCACAAGTGACGAAGAATGGCGTTATGGCGTTTTGGAGGGAAACTCTTTGATTTGATGTTGAAATCAAGTTCATTAGTGCACAGACTAACCCTGTTGCAGTTTTTTTCTTTCTTCCCTGTCTCTTGTCCGAGTGTACTTGCAGGTATTGACGACGGCCGGGACGGGATGTTCTCTGAGGGTCCGCTGTTGGGGTTTTGTGAGTTGAGTTGTGCATGTTTAATTTCATGCTTTTTCTTAGAGTTTTATTGTGTAGTGGGGCCCTGTGTTTGTATGTATAGGTGTTGAAGTCAAAGACTTGCTTTCCAAAATGCAACATAGCCATTTGGAATACTGGTGCCAAATGTCTAGAGTCTTAAGACTCCAGAGAGTAAATCACAGCAGAAAAGCTGACTCTCGAGGAAAATTCTTCCCCACAAGTGACGAAGAATGGCGTTATGGCGTTTTGGAGGGAAACTCTTTGATTTGATGTTGAAATCAAGTTCATTAGTGCACAGACTAACCCTGTTGCAGTTTTTTCTTTCTTCCCTGTCTCTTGTCCGAGTGTACTTGCAGGTATTGACGACGGCCGGGACGGGATGTTCTCTGAGGGTCCGCTGTTGGGGTTTTGTGAGTTGAGTTGTGCATGTTTAATTTCATGCTTTTTCTTAGAGTTTTATTGTGTAGTGGGGCCCCTGTGTTTGTATGTATAGGTGTTGAAGTCAAAGACTTGCTTTCCAAATGCAACATAGCCATTTGGAATACTGGTGCCAAATGTCTAGAGTCTTAAGACTCCAGAGAGTAAATCACAGCAGAAAAGCTGACTCTCGAGGAAAATTCTTCCCACAAGTGACGAAGAATGGCGTTATGGCGTTTTGGAGGGAAACTCTTTGATTTGATGTTGAAATCAAGTTCATTAGTGCACAGACTAACCCTGTTGCAGTTTTTTTCTTTCTTCCCTGTCTCTTGTCCGAGTGTACTTGCAGGTATTGACGACGGCCGGGACGGGATGTTCTCTGAGGGTCCGCTGTTGGGGTTTTGTGAGTTGAGTTGTGCATGTTTAATTTCATGCTTTTTCTTAGAGTTTTATTGTGTAGTGGGGCCCCTGTGTTTGTATGTATAGGTGTTGAAGTCAAAGACTTGCTTTCCAAATGCAACATAGCCATTTGGAATACTGGTGCCAAATGTCTAGAGTCTTAAGACTCCAGAGAGTAAATCACAGCAGAAAAGCTGACTCTCGAGGAAAATTCTTCCCCACAAGTGACGAAGAATGGCGTTATGGCGTTTTGGAGGGAAACTCTTTGATTTGATGTTGAAATCAAGTTCATTAGTGCACAGACTAACCCTGTTGCAGTTTTTTCTTTCTTCCCTGTCTCTTGTCCGAGTGTACTTGCAGGTATTGACGACGGCCGGGACGGATGTTCTCTGAGGGTCCGCTGTTGGGGTTTTGTGAGTTGAGTTGTGCATGTTTAATTTCATGCTTTTTCTTAGAGTTTTATTGTGTAGTGGGGCCCCTGTGTTTGTATGTATAGGTGTTGAAGTCAAAGACTTGCTTTCCAAAATGCAACATAGCCATTTGGAATACTGGTGCCAAATGTCTAGAGTCTTAAGACTCCAGAGAGTAAATCACAGCAGAAAAGCTGACTCTCGAGGAAAATTCTTCCCCACAAGTGACGAAGAATGGCGTTATGGCGTTTTGGAGGGAAACTCTTTGATTTGATGTTGAAATCAAGTTCATTAGTGCACAGACTAACCCTGTTGCAGTTTTTTTCTTTCTTCCCTGTCTCTTGTCCGAGTGTACTTGCAGGTATTGACGACGGCCGGGACGGGATGTTCTCTGAGGGTCCGCTGTTGGGGTTTTGTGAGTTGAGTTGTGCATGTTTAATTTCATGCTTTTTCTTAGAGTTTTATTGTGTAGTGGGGCCCCTGTGTTTGTATGTATAGGTGTTGAAGTCAAAGACTTGCTTTCCAAAATGCAACATAGCCATTTGGAATACTGGTGCCAAATGTCTAGAGTCTTAAGACTCCAGAGAGTAAATCACAGCAGAAAAGCTGACTCTCAAGAAAATTCTTCCCCACAAGTGACGAAGAATGGCGTTATGGCGTTTTGGAGGGAAACTCTTTGATTTGATGTTGAAATCAAGTTCATTAGTGCACAGACTAACCCTGTTGCAGTTTTTTTCTTTCTTCCCTGTCTCTTGTCCGAGTGTACTTGCAGGTATTGACGACGGCCGGGACGGGATGTTCTCTGAGGGTCCGCTGTTGGGGTTTTGTGAGTTGAGTTGTGCATGTTTAATTTCATGCTTTTTCTTAGAGTTTTATTGTGTAGTGGGGCCCCTGTGTTTGTATGTATAGGTGTTGAAGTCAAAGACTTGCTTTCCAAATGCAACATAGCCATTTGGAATACTGGTGCCAAATGTCTAGAGTCTTAAGACTCCAGAGAGTAAATGACAGCAGAAAAGCTGACTATCGAGGAAAATTCTTCCCCACAAGTGACGAAGAATGGCGTTATGGCGTTTTGGAGGGAAACTCTTTGATTTGATGTTGAAATCAAGTTCATTAGTGCACAGACTAACCCTGTTGCAGTTTTTTCTTTCTTCCCTGTCTCTTGTCCGAGTGTACTTGCAGGTATTGACGACGGCCGGGACGGATGTTCTCTGAGGGTCCGCTGTTGGGGTTTTGTGAGTTGAGTTGTGCATGTTTAATTTCATGCTTTTTCTTAGAGTTTTATTGTGTAGTGGGGCCCCTGTGTTTGTATGTATAGGTGTTGAAGTCAAAGACTTGCTTTCCAAATGCAACATAGCCATTTGGAATACTGGTGCCAAATGTCTAGAGTCTTAAGACTCCAGAGAGTAAATCACAGCAGAAAAGCTGACTCTCGAGGAAAATTCTTCCCCACAAGTGACGAAGAATGGCGTTATGGCGTTTTGGAGGGAAACTCTTTGATTTGATGTTGAAATCAAGTTCATTAGTGCACAGACTAACCCTGTTGCAGTTTTTTTCTTTCTTCCCTGTCTCTTGTCCGAGTGTACTTGCAGGTATTGACGACGGCCGGGACGGGATGTTCTCTGAGGGTCCGCTGTTGGGGTTTTGTGAGTTGAGTTGTGCATGTTTAATTTCATGCTTTTTCTTAGAGTTTTATTGTGTAGTGGGGCCCCTGTGTTTGTATGTATAGGTGTTGAAGTCAAAGACTTGCTTTCCAAAATGCAACATAGCCATTTGGAATACTGGTGCCAAATGTCTAGAGTCTTAAGACTCCAGAGAGTAAATCACAGCAGAAAAGCTGACTCTCGAGGAAAATTCTTCCCCACAAGTGACGAAGAATGGCGTTATGGCGTTTTGGAGGGAAACTCTTTGATTTGATGTTGAAATCAAGTTCATTAGTGCACAGACTAACCCTGTTGCAGTTTTTTTCTTTCTTCCCTGTCTCTTGTCCGAGTGTACTTGCAGGTATTGACGACGGCCGGGACGGGATGTTCTCTGAGGGTCCGCTGTTGGGGTTTTGTGAGTTGAGTTGTGCATGTTTAATTTCATGCTTTTTCTTAGAGTTTTATTGTGTAGTGGGGCCCCTGTGTTTGTATGTATAGGTGTTGAAGTCAAAGACTTGCTTTCCAAATGCAACATAGCCATTTGGAATACTGGTGCCAAATGTCTAGAGTCTTAAGACTCCAGAGAGTAAATCACAGCAGAAAAGCTGACTCTCGAGGAAAATTCTTCCCCACAAGTGACGAAGAATGGCGTTATGGCGTTTTGGAGGGAAACTCTTTGATTTGATGTTGAAATCAAGTTCATTAGTGCACAGACTAACCCTGTTGCAGTTTTTTCTTTCTTCCCTGTCTCTTGTCCGAGTGTACTTGCAGGTATTGACGACGGCCGGGACGGGATGTTCTCTGAGGGTCCGCTGTTGGGGTTTTGTGAGTTGAGTTGTGCATGTTTAATTTCATGCTTTTTCTTAGAGTTTTATTGTGTAGTGGGGCCCCTGTGTTTGTATGTATAGGTGTTGAAGTCAAAGACTTGCTTTCCAAAATGCAACATAGCCATTTGGAATACTGGTGCCAAATGTCTAGAGTCTTAAGACTCCAGAGAGTAAATCACAGCAGAAAAGCTGACTCTCGAGGAAAATTCTTCCCACAAGTGACGAAGAATGGCGTTATGGCGTTTTGGAGGGAACTCTTTGATTTGATGTTGAAATCAAGTTCATTAGTGCACAGACTAACCCTGTTGCAGTTTTTTTTCTTTCTTCCCTGTCTCTTGTCCGAGTGTACTTGCAGGTATTGACGACGGCCGGGACGGGATGTTCTCTGAGGGTCCGCTGTTGGGGTTTTGTGAGTTGAGTTGTGCATGTTTAATTTCATGCTTTTTCTTAGAGTTTTATTGTGTAGTGGGGCCCCTGTGTTTGTATGTATAGGTGTTGAAGTCAAAGACTTGCTTTCCAAAATGCAACATAGCCATTTGGAATACTGGTGCCAAATGTCTAGAGTCTTAAGACTCCAGAGAGTAAATCACAGCAGAAAAGCTGACTCTCGAGGAAAATTCTTCCCCACAAGTGACGAAGAATGGCGTTATGGCGTTTTGGAGGGAAACTCTTTGATTTGATGTTGAAATCAAGTTCATTAGTGCACAGACTAACCCTGTTGCAGTTTTTTCTTTCTTCCCTGTCTCTTGTCCGAGTGTACTTGCAGGTATTGACGACGGCCGGGACGGGATGTTCTCTGAGGGTCCGCTGTTGGGGTTTTGTGAGTTGAGTTGTGCATGTTTAATTTCATGCTTTTTCTTAGAGTTTTATTGTGTAGTGGGGCCCCTGTGTTTGTATGTATAGGTGTTGAAGTCAAAGACTTGCTTTCCAAAATGCAACATAGCCATTTGGAATACTGGTGCCAAATGTCTAGAGTCTTAAGACTCCAGAGAGTAAATCACAGCAGAAAAGCTGACTCTCGAGGAAAATTCTTCCCCACAAGTGACGAAGAATGGCGTTATGGCGTTTTGGGAAACTCTTTGATTTGATGTTGAAATCAAGTTCATTAGTGCACAGACTATTTTTGTTATAGTTTTTTCCTCTAGATCTACTCTCTTGTCCGAGTGTACTTGCAGGTATTGACGACGGCCGGGACGGGATGTTCTCTGAGGGTCCGCTGTTGGGGTTTTGTGAGTTGAGTTGTGCATGTTTAATTTCATGCTTTTTCTTAGAGTTTTATTGTGTAGTGGGGCCCCTGTGTTTGTATGTATAGGTGTTGAAGTCAAAGACTTGCTTTCCAAATGCAACATAGCCATTTGGAATACTGGTGCCAAATGTCTAGAGTCTTAAGACTCCAGAGAGTAAATCACAGCAGAAAAGCTGACTCTCGAGGAAAATTCTTCCCCACAAGTGACGAAGAATGGCGTTATGGCGTTTTGGAGGGAAACTCTTTGATTTGATGTTGAAATCAAGTTCATTAGTGCACAGAGTAACCCTGTTTTTTTTCTTTTGCAGTTTTTTTTCTTTCTTCCCTGTCTCTTGTCCGAGTGTACTTGCAGGTATTGACGATGGCCGGGACGGGACGTTCTCTGAGGGTCCGCTGTTGGGGTTTTGTGAGTTGAGTTGTGCATGTTTAATTTCATGCTTTTTCTTAGAGCTTTATTGTGTAGTGGGGCCCCTGTGTTTGTATGTATGGGTGTTGAAGTCAAAGACTTGCTTTCCACAATGCAACATTGCCATTTGGAATACTGGTGCCAAATGTCTAGAGTGTTAAGACTCCAGAGAGTAAATCCCAGCAGAAAAGCTGACTCTCGAGGAAAATTCTTCCCAAAAAGTGACGAAGAATGGCATTATGGCGTTTTGGAGGGAAACTCTTTGATTTGTTGTTGAAATCAAGTTCATCAGTGCACCCACTAACCCTGTTTTTTTTCTTTTGCAGTTTTTTTTCTGTCTTCCCTGTCTCTTTTCCGAGTGTACTTGCAAGTATTGACGACGGCCGGGACGGGATGTTCTCTGAGGGTCCGCTGTTTGGGTTTTGTAAGTTGAGTTGTACATGTTTAATTTCATGCTTTTTCTTAGAGCTTTATTGTGTAGTGGGGCCCCTGTATTTGTATGTATAGGTGTTGAAGTCAAAGACTTGCTTTCCAAAATGCAACATAGCCATTTGGAATACTGGTGCCAAATGTTTAGAGTCTTAAGACTCCAGAGAGTAAATCCCAGCAGAAAAGCTGACTCTCGAGGAAAATTCTTTCCAAAAAGTTACAAAGAATGGCCTCATGGCGTTTTGAAGGGAAACTCTATGATTTGATGTTGAAATCAAGTTCATCAGTGCACAGACTAACCCTGTTTTTTTTTTCTTTTGCAGTTTTTTTTTTCTTCCCTGTCTCTTGTCCGAGTGTACTTGCAGGTATTGACGACGGCCGGGACGGGATTTTCTCTGAGGGTTCGCTGTTGGGGTTTTGTAAGTTGAGTTGTGCATTTTTAATTTCAAGGTTTTTTATAGAGCTTTATTGTGTAGTGGGGCCCCTGTGTTTGTATGTATAGGTGTTGAAGTCAAAGACTTGCTTTCCAAATGCAACATAGCCATTTGGAATACTGGTGCCAAATGTCTAGAGTCTTAAGGCTCCAGAGAGTAAATCACAGCAGAAAAGCTGACTCTCAAGCCAGTCCATACAGTGTTTCCCCATTTCTGGAAAACAGGTTAGGCATTTTTGGTTAGGTTTATCATAGAAAAAATTGGGTTGAAAGAGTTTTCACAGTTTGAGAATATTTTTCCCACTGGTTTTGTTAACCTCACGAAACCAAGGGAATATCCACACTTGGTATGTAACGTAAATATGTGTTTGTGGGTATGATCTGATACACCGTTCCCTCTGGAGACATGTGTACAATAGGGAACAAAAGATTGTATACGTCTCCACAGGACAATTTCTATAGATGAATACGTCGCCACAAGATTTTACTCAAAAACTAGGAATTTCCAAGGTGGGTTGATCAGTCGCAAATGGAAGAGTTTTAGAAAAGGGATATTAAGTCCGAATTTCAGCCAAGGAAATTAATTCTGGTTAAAGTAAGAGCATTTTGAAACTTCACTTTCAAACTCGAAACTTTTACTACCGTACACGAGAACAAAGAAATGTCTTCACAAAAATACAATTTTCAGTATGGGTGTGTGTGTGTGTGTTTTTTTTACTGTATTGCGCTTTTGGAAATGGTAGGACTTATGGAAGGAGCTGCATCAGTGGCTTAGCCACCGGGAGGCGTGGGGGCGACCGCCCCATGAAACCTTGTCGCCCCCAGTCGCCCCCACTGAGATTTTGAGTTTCTAAAAATATCATTGATCTACATGACGCCATGGGCCCTATTATATACTACAGTGTATCTTTTGCTTAGAAAATATTGGTTAAAGTGGTCAGAAATTGCCTCAGATAGCACCACAGAGCATTTAGAATCCAAAATGTTTCGGGGCCCTTAAGCCGGCCCTGAACCCCACGCCTATAGCTCAGAATTCTGGTAGCTGATTCAATGACTCCAACCTCGAAAACAATGTTCACAAAATTTTCTCATGCCTTTAGCTGAAAAACCTCGAAAATTATGTTTAAATTATTATCTTTTGTGCTAAGATAATTATTGGTTAAAGTGGTAAGAAATTGCCTCAGATCACCCCACAGAGCATCGAAAATCCAAAAAATTTTGGCCCTTAAGCGGGCCCCGAACCCCACGCCAATAGCTCAGAATACCGATAGCTGATTCAATGTCTCCAACCTCGAAAACGATGTTCAAATAATTATCTTTTGCCAAGAAAATATTAGTTAAAGCATGGAGGAAAGTCGTAAGAAATTGCTTCAAATCACACCACAGAACATCTAGAATCCATTTTTTTCAGGGCCTTTAGCGGGCCCCCCCCACGCCGTAAGGGCTTCGCGATTGACGCCCCTGCTTGACGCCCCCCCCATGAAATGTTCCAGCGCCCCCCCACTGAAAAATTCCTGGCTACGCCACTGAGCTGCATTATATCTCGGTTTCAGTTCTGGCTGTGCTGTACTGCCTGCTGTTATGGTTATTGCATAAATCTAGACAATCATGACAATGAGAATATCCTAAGATGTGATATTGTTATAGCTCTTTTGACATGTCTGATGACCATTTGAAATGTTGAGTAATTCATCTTCAATGACAGCCTGTATGCATTTTCTGTTCATGATAGATTGTTATTGAGTCCATTCAGTGTGGAGGATCCAGGGCAACTTAGTATAGAGCTCCTAGCTCCTACAGGGAATTATAAAGGTAACAACAGTTTCTCTGTTACGTGTGCATGTAACATGTTTAGTTGACCAATATTCTCTACACGCCCACGTAAAAAGCATGATGGTTTATGAGACCTTGTTTGTAAAAGTATTTTTTTTATTTATTCTTTTAGAGAAATCGTATTTAAAACTGGTGATCAATCTAAAAGTAGTTCGCTTCTAAACAGTATACAAAACTGTGTTAATGGCATCAATTGCGTGCAAGTGTTCTTTAATAAGTTTTTCATTTCTGACTTTGATACAAACTACTAACAACCCGCATTTCGGGTTTCATTTTGTCGCTCATGATTTGCGTTAATTGACTACATAAATAAGCACCATTTTTTTATGTACTTCTCTGTCTCCATTTATACAGGTTTCTTTTGAAGAACAGCAGCTACGCTAGGCGTGCTGTATCAGCCTTTGGTCAACAGTACTGAAAGTTAATTAATGTTGTTCATATACATACATCCCACACGCTCCTCCATTAGACAGCCCGTTGAGCAATCACATCAGCCAAAACGAGGGTGTAGTTATTTCTTTTTGTTGTTCACAATTACATCACTTATATAATGAGAACTCGTGGTGTATGCTTTAAACTTGCTTCAAGAACACCTGCAATGTCTTTTGTAAACATAGCTAATCCTCTTTTAGCAACAATTCATTTTGCATGTTTTCCTGAAATATGTATTTTATAGAATTGCCTTGATTGCGTTATGCTCTAAATTATCTCATTATGCAGGCTGCATAAACATAACTGTGTCCATGAATATAATTGAACTCCCAATTGACATCAGGCAGCAACAAAATGTCACCATAGCTTCAAGTCGAAACTGAAGACCTTATTTCGAAAGGCTTTTAACATGTAAATTGACTCTGTTGGATTTTAAATGAGTGGTCAGTATAGGCATAAAGCATCATTTTTTTCATTTTCTGTTTATTTTATTGAATTGGGATTCGTTTTTTCCCCTAAGTTAACAATTTAGTGGTCTTTTAAATGAGATATTTTATCTGTAGTATTCACCTACCGGTTTACCTTTATGATTTGACTTAATTGTTGTAGCTAGGTTTTTGTGTATTTTTATTGAATTTTAAATAACCTGAAGTCTTATTGTTTTTATTGTAAGGCGCATTTGATAAATATTACTTGGAAAATGTGCGGTAGAAATGTTTTTTATTATTATTATTAGTAGTAGTAGTAAACGACCATAAAAATGATGCATACATGGGAGAAGTAATCTGAACCATGCCCCATTTTATGTATCAAAATGCCCTGGCCAATACTGCTGGCACTTTCATTGAGCTGAAATTCTGGTTTAAGGTCAAATACAATTCCAGACTGACCTTTTCGTTTTAAATTTTTAAAGTATTTTCAGGAAAGAAACAACAATGAGTTTATGAAATGTTTTATTTTTCTAGTCAAAGGATATATATTGATAAAAATTCCAACTTTTAAAAAGAATGTATCATCTTGTGTTTACAAAAACATTAACGGAAGATGAATAAAGTAGCATTCACGTGTACATCAACTCCAACACATGTGACTCAAATGTTTATTCTTTATTAATTAATGCATGGTGTTATAAACACATGCTTCTGAATGTATAATCCATGGTTAACCGTTGATTGCAACCAGAGGTATTATCTATGGTAGTCAATTCAACTGAACTAATGGTATGAAGTATATGCCATGTGGGCCTATAAGCATATGCACCTGTTGTCAAATACCGTTGAAACCATTGGTATTATCAGTGCAATACCATTGATTTGATTTGTTTGTTTTTTAGTTTTATGTGTGCCATTGTGTGGAACCAATGGTTTTAATCCTGGTATATCATTCAGTGGAACCATTGATCTCATAAATGGTACACCAGGAGCCATGTGTGTATGATCCATGGTATACCATCGAGATGAACCAATGGTCAATGGTATTATCAGTGGTTCAAATGGTAAACTCATATGGTATACCAATGTTGGCGTTCCAAAACACCTTTGCAGTGGTAACCGTTGAAACCATTGGTGTTATCAGGTCAATTCAATGGTAATGCACGATTGTCTTCTTCAAGGTTAGTCATGTTATCTACGTCTGTTAGCAGTATTAACACCATGCCTGGGCTGAAATGCACTTTTTCCATGGGTGGCCATCCGGAGGATATGCCTCTGATAATTGTTGGGCAGGGGCCGTCCCCCCACCCCTGTAATTTAATCCAGTGAGTGCGAATATTGTTTTTACTAGATGTGTCTAAAATGTGCTCTTTCTTTTTCCGAAACGGTGTTCTCGTGACATTGCTTATGTATAACAAAAAATGCGCATATTTATTAGGTAGGGTATGTATACTACAAAATATGGTCCAAATGTCCCTCGTGTTCAATGTTAATGAGAAATCATCATCGTTGCATATTGCCCGGTGTTTTTTGTTTGTTTGTTTGTTTGTTTGTTTGGTTTTTTTTTTTAGCAAATCTGGCAACAGAATTACATAGGCATACCCTCCTTCACTCAAATCACTTTTTAATGGGTTGAGGTTTTTGTCGGAATCTTTTCTGCTGTGATAGTGGAAGGTCTCGAACATTGCCAGAACGTCATTTTCGGTTAATCAGAACTTTTCGTTTATCAGCACCTGATCTGTTTTCTGCAGTACCGCTCTTGCTTGTAAATCCAGGCCTGACATCAACTGGCAGCGCAAGGTTTATTTCAGTGAGGTATTGAAAGAAAATCAATTGTTTAAGGTCTCCATTTGTGGAACACTACTGATAACAGAATTAGAACAATGAAATCAATAATGATTTTAAATCCTCGTACAAAACGGTGCTCCTATCACAATATGTAACATAGCTTTCCCTCCTTAGGTACTCTCCATAGCCACACATTTTTTTCCATACAGCAATGCGTTGCTTTTATTCAACTTATCTTCATCGTTACTATTCATTTTGTCTCCGTTTTCAGTGTCCCGTCTCGTGTTTTTTTCTTGTGTTAAGGTTTCCTTTGACTGTGTGTTTTCGTGTTTTATTGTCTGTGAATAATGTCCTGTGTTGTCCGTTTATATGATAGGCTGTTCCCTATAAAGATCAAGCTTCGGCGCGGTTTATATGAACAGCCTACTTTTAGCCATAGGCCTACTTTTCACCCTCCTTTAGTTTACTTTGTGGTTTGTAATTACGGATATGCACTATTATTATTCATATAACATAAAATTACCTCTTTTTTGTTTGAAAAACTTAATTTGACTTACTTATGAACAAATATGTAAATAATATGTTTCCTTTGAATTAAATTGAAATATTTTGGCCTCCATACTGCACGAGAAAACGCATACTATCTCACGATGACTTGACGGATCCTACGGCCGTCAAGGGCCGGCCAGATTAACGATGTACCATCCACATTTTGTCGATCATGATAATTATTGGTCTTTTTCGATCTATGCCACATTTGGGGCTCTTATAAAATGCACTATATATTTGCCATGCTATACGGACGATTTGAGTGATTTAGGGGTAGGGTAAGTTAAACGGCTTTTGCGATCCCAATTTTCAAGACAGAGAGCATTGTTACCACTCTTAGATTTTTTTGAATAACGAAGAGTGTGTGTATTTAAGAATAAATGGAGTTCACTTACACTTACACTTACACTTAAGATTGGATGGGATTATCAATTATAGGCTTAAGCTTTTTAAGACCCCATATCCAGATTCTTTCAAGTAACTGTCAATTCTATTCTTGAACTGGTTGACATTCATGGCATTTACGACGTAGGCTGGAAGGGTTGTTCCAGTGGTTTATTACCCGTTAGGTAATTGGAGACCTGTAAGCATTCTCTTCTTAAACAACTTCAACCTGTGACCTCGGGTACTCGTACTTGACTTGGAGAAGAACTTTTCTGGATCAATATCGTCGAAGCTATTCAGGATCTTATGTGTTTCAATAAGGTCACCCCTTACTCTCCGCACTTTAAGTGGGAATAGGTGCAACTGTTCCATCCTTTCGCTGTACGGTTTTCTTCTCAATTCTGGTACTAGCTTTGTCGCCCTCCTCTGAACTTTCTCTAGAACCATGATGTCTCTCTTTAGGTAGGGGCTCCAAGACTGAACGCTGTACTCAAGATGTGGTCTGATGTGGGCTTTATACAATATCCCAACGCTTTCTTTGTCAATGTGCTTGAATGTCCTCTTGATAACTCTTAGACTTTGCATCGCTGTAGCTGCTGCTTTGGAACATTGCAAGCTGGGTTTGCAGTCACTTGTGAGGTGCACACCAAGGTCCTTCTCTTCCTCAACTGCTTGAATGGTTTCTCCATTTAAGGTGTATTCAACCCTCGGGTTTTCCTTGCCCATATGCATGCACTTGCATTTCGCAGCATTGAAACGAAGTAACCATGTTTGAGACCATGTTTCAAGGGTTTGCAGATCTTCTTGAATCTTCTGACTGCCATCTGAGCCATCCTTTCCAACAACATTGTATAGCTTGGTGTCATCTGCAAACAGTATAGCCGTTGATGAGACAATATCTGGGAGGTCATTGATATATAGAACAAATCGAGTTGGTCCAAGCACTGACCCTTGTGGAACTCCACTTATGACATCCGCCCATTACGCGGATGTCCTTCTTACTCCAACTTGCTGCTTCCTGTTTCTCAGAAATTCCTCTACCACCTTAGTACCTTCCCACCAATTCCATATGCCCTTAGTTTCCGATATTAGCCTCTTGTGGGGAACTGTATCGAAGGCTTTGGCATAGTCCAAGTAGATCACATCCAAGTAGATCACATCCACTCCGCAGTCTTCGAGCTCATAACAGTCCCCAAATAGGGCAAAGTCACAGGATTTGCACAGGAGGTGTCCTCGAAGCAATAATACCCCCAGAGAACACGAAGCGGAACTTAGGACCGACCATATCTTGTTCACCCATTCTGAAAAGATGGAAAAGCCGAAAACAGGTCACGATGGGACCATTAGCGATAGAGCAGTGGCCGAAAATATGAATTATCTGTTTTTCAAAAATAGGCTCCAAATATAACAGTTTCGGCAGGGGGAGGGGCTGGGGAGGGGCACGTCCCCCCAGATTTTCCGAAGTGCCCCTTTTGCGGACATCAATGTGCCACCTGGAGCATAAACATGCCCCTCTAGATAAAAACAAAACTTGCCCTAAAATTTCGGATAATTTGTTTTCAGTAACTATTTCCCAAAATGAACGAGGAATATGATTGAAACCAAGCCCCAAAACCTTTACAATACGCCCTAAAATTTGCCGGTTTTGAAGAGCGCCTCCTATTTACAAAGATGTTACCAGCACTCCCCCCCCCTTTGATTTTACGGAGGCCAAGTGTCCGGTGAAAAACGTGTCGACACTCAGCACGGATGTGCAAGTGCCCCTTTTGGGTGATGCCCCCACTGATCTCTATATAAAGACTGGATAGCTAATAAAGAGCCGCACAACGTACGAATTTGACTCCATATTGGTGAGACCGGCTGGTGATCTACAAAGGACAAGTTGCCGTTTTTATAGACAGCATGATTTCTTTTATAACGTCGCGGTTCACTTGACTTATATTTTGACCACCACCACTGACCAAGGTTAACTACAATTATTTTTAATGTCGTGGTTACTAAAATACCGCAAATATCACCTTTTCGGCGTTTTGAAATGATAATCACTACGGAAATGTGTCCCTTTTAGAACATCATAATATGTGTACGTGACAAAATGCGCGTCAACTGTTGATACAACGCGCGCGTATTTACGCGCTGAACGTTAGTATTATACGCGGCCATCTTCGTGAGACCGGGGGCGAATTGGTCAATATGCAAAGTCTTCTGTGTGAATGTTGTATGCATATCCGCTATCCAGTCTTTATATAGAGATCAGTGGTCAGGCAGCCTCCGTGGCTAAAAATAAACATGACGACATTGACGGCCCTTTTGCAAAGCTCGACTTCGTTTCCGAATTCGCTTTATCACATAAAGCTTTTAATGTTCCGATAATTTTTTTAAAAATAAATCACTTGCTTCATATATCATACAGTTATGATATACAGTTTAATACTTCTGTAAAACAACATTGACTAATTTTAACCTGGAATCTTCAAAGTTGGACACCCAAACAGCACTGTTAGCAGGCGGAGCCGAATTGAGACCACGCCGCGTTTTGGAAAATGCCGGTAACGGTCGTCAAATTCAAATTAAGTGTTGTCGTGTAATGATAGTGCATGACGCATCAAAAAGTTAGCCACTCGTATACGAGCAGAGTGCAAAATAGTAGTTGCATTTCAAGTTTCCTAAATAAAAGCAATGGATATTAATTATCAACTAGTTTTTAATAAGCAATTAGCAGTTAATAAAACCTATATTATACTCGAAATACTCGGACAATATCCGATTGTCGACGAAATGAATTCGGCAAACTTCGGACAGTTTCGAAAAGGAGGAATTCCTCCCGTTTTAGTCACGTGATGTAAATTGTAATACACTGTATTACCGGGGGCTACCTGACCTAAGATTCATCAGGAATAGTCAGAATCTTTGGTCTGGGAACCAGACTATTTTAGTATCACAGTAAAGTACTTTGAGACAATTGCAAGCCAGGCTAGAAAAAATGGACACATACAAATTAAAAAAGGTAAATTTAATTTGTTTGAAGAACATTTTACTTTTAAATTGTTTAAAGAAATTTTACGATTTATGAAAATTTTATTTCATCTCCATGTCAATATTAAGTGTTGTCGTGTAATGATTTGGCAGATTTTTTTGCTAAATCTAGCAGATTAATTTTTTAAGGTGCATTTAGCAGAATTTTGCTATTACCTTAAGGTCACCCTGCCCAAGCCTCCCACATTCTGTCATAATTACCTGAGGCTTAATGCTGGGTGCCAAACCAGCATCCAGCTTAATGTTTATTAATTGAACCATCCACAATGATCATGGAGGAAGCTAGCACCGAAGGGACTTCATTTGTCATACAAAACAACTCTCCACCGACAAGAGGCTCGGTATCATGTATAATAACATGATGAACCAAACCATTGGTCTATGAGCGTTTCTGAAGATGTTCTACACTGAGTGCCCCTATAACAAACTTTCAATTTCTGCCAGGTTTCCTTAAATCTACTTTTTGGGGGTTCTTTTTGGGAGTTTTCTATCCTCTGAAAAATACACTTTTACTTGGGTCGCACAAAAGTCGTAGTGCACGAAAAAGACAGGTATTCATTGTCAGGTTGCAAATAATTCAAAATTTGTAAAGTATATACAATATGCCCGTGTTTAATTTACAAAACAGGTAGATGTTGTGTTATATAGGTCTCATTCAAAATGAGTTTTGTATTGCTAGATAAATAGCAAGCAACTTATAAAAACAAAAGCGAGTCACAGACTGATGCCTCAAATACAAGACAACTCCCTTAAAGGGAAGATACATTTGCAAACATCACAAAAAGAAATGATAAAATTATCACAAAATACCTTACTGGATTGTTAGGGAATGACAGTCTAAAGCATCTTGTAAAATCGTGGCTCCTGGTGTTCTGACATTTTCAAGAAAAAGTGTATTTCAACGCTGGTCGGCCGACCAGCGTTGGAGAAAACTGGCTTTTTTTTCAAAAACTCCTATTTTTTCATAATTAGTTATTTCGTGTTTTCTTTGCAATTGAATACACAATTGTGTAGGGGTACAAGCCTGTTGGACTGATTCTCTGACCTTACAATTCCCAAAGTCTATAAATTCTCCGTTTCATCTTAAGTGGGGTCAGAGAATCAGACTACAAGAACATGAATGATTTTCTTGGTTTTTCTAGCATCTACAAGCCCAAAACGTAAAACAAGTCATTTTAACGATAATTGCTTTAACATACTAAATCCTCCAAATCCATTTATTTCTGAAAATTGCAGCAAAAGCAAATGTTGTACACTCCCTTTAAATAAAGTCTTACGTTTCCCTAAGGTTTATGTACCCCCCCCCCCAGCAAAAGTGCATCCAGTTACATTTGGACATTCTACCTGGAACGATTTACACTTCACACACAGGGTCATAGAAAGCAACAATTCCATTCTTAGTTTATTACAATGCACAAATTCACAACTTGTCTTTACAATTATTACAGTTTGTACAATTTCAAAAAAAGGAAAATTAGACTAGCAATGTTGTTTATGTTGAGATAAAAATCTTAAGTTTACAAGGTTAACATAGACAACCCTCTATCATTTCTATTTGCAGTGCCTAAAGACTGTAAGATTGTAATGAAGACAGTAAGATTGTAATGAAGACAGTAAGACAAACAGGGATAAAAGAAACGCATTCCGCAAGAAAAAAAATGGCCCATGTTTACAAATAACTTTACAAATTTCAATTTTTTTTGCAATTCAACAATCATCACCGGTAGGTTTAAGGGAAGAAACAACATTTTCAACATCAAAAAAAACAAAATTATCAAATTATCACAAAATATCTTACTGTGTGTTTTATAGGAAATGACAGTCTAAAGCACCCTGTAAAATCGTGGCTCCTGGTGTGCTGACATTTTCAAGAAAACTGGTATTTTACCAACACTGGTCGGCATGTGATGCATTGTAAATTGAAATGAGTTTCATGAAATCAGGTACAGAAGACTTTCCAACCACATGAATCATTGCCTACACATGTACTCCTTAATGCAGATTATTATCATCCTAGGATTTGCCTTGACTATCCTCTGGGAATTACAAACTGCAGATAGAAGTTCTACTTCTAGTTAATGACTAAAATATTCATGGAATAGTTCTGTGAAAATGAGCAAATAATGAGACACATTTGAACTTGGAATGGGCAGTTCCACAAAAATGTAAACACTGAAGGTAGGATACAAGTCTATAACATGAACAAAATAGAGCAAATGTTTGGCATGATCAGACAACCTCAAGACCATCTTATTTGCTGTGGAAGTGTGTACAAATATTCTCAGTATTAGTGGCAATTACTCTCGTGAAACAGATTCTGTTGAGCTTCAGATTTGTCACATATCATGCAGCAAGTGGTGTAAAATATTAGCAAGGTCTTTTTTCTTCTCTCTCCAATGATATGCAAATCCAATACAGAATTTATGACTTTAATATCTTGGATTTTTACATGTTGGTGGAAAGTAAAGTATCAGTACAGTGGACCGCGGCAAACGAACATCGCGGGATCCACAGAAATTGTTCACAATAGCCATCGTTCGGTATAGCGATTTTAAGCTGCCGGTGCTCTGATGGTTGAGGCTTGATGGCTTGACGTTTTACACATCAACGGCGCCCTCTTTTGACAATTGTTGTAGTGTGTAGTGGCATTTCATTCCGTACGGGAGTCGCGAATCTTGGCCACAATTCAACTTAAAACTACAGGAGGGTTTTGGTGGCTTTTTCCTTCTATTCCTTGGAGAAATAATAGCCACCTGTCACTCTTTTCAATATACATATCAAGCCGTATGTAAGCACTGGCCGTTTGACGTTTGGGAATTGAAAATGGCCCAAACAGTCCTTGATTTACACCATAGATTTGAGGTTTTAGCACTTGACATTTTCGAACAACAATTGCTCGGGAGCCAAGGGTGATGTTAGGTATAGACGAATGTTTGGTATAGTGGTGTTTGGTATAGCGGTGTTCCCCTTATTCCCATAAGAAGCAGCAGATTTCATGGTCAATTCTGAGACACAACCGCATCCCCGTCTGTGTCAGGCTTAGCTTTAACGATGACCACGATCCTGTCTTTTGAAACTCAGGCAACAGAAACCATGCGTCCGAACTGAATTCTTCATTTCTGATTCTGCTGATTCTGTTGGACCGGCTGTAGTGGTTTCTGATCTTGTTGTTGCTGCTGTTGCTGCTGCTGCTGCTGTGGCTGTCTTGAATGTTGCTGTATCTGCTGCTGCTTTTGTTGCTGCTGTTGCTGTTGAAACTGTTCAGCTGCAGCCTGCTGCAGTCGCATGCGTTTCCTGGTGTAGTGTTGCCAGTGCAATAGTTGCTGGTCATCAATAAACTGTGCACATTGGGCGTTGGCCAGCTCCTTGCGAAAAATGTTCGTATTGCAGCAATTCAAGAAAGTGAAGACACTGGGGTATCTGTCAATTGTAATGAGAAAAGGCACATCATTTGTGAAGTCAATCAATTCAACAAACCCACTTCCCAATGTTGTTTTCCAAGGAAGCATCCTGATCCAACTAAATCCAACACTGTACTTTTGAGAGCCCAGTGGATGGGACATACATGTACCATATGTGCGTAGTGGTTCGCAAGTAAAGGTACCAACGATTTTTTAATGAATGTGCACATAAGCCATGGTGTTTTCGCGTGAGCATCAGGTGTTGTCAATGTCAGCAATACAATGTCTCTCGTAGTGGTCTCCCTAACTCTCTCCTTCTTGCCACTGAGGGGGTATTTGTGCACGGAGCCCATGCACTGGACGCCTTACAATCCATATGTTTTTTAAAGGTCATCAAGCTCCAGCGTCTAGGATAATCATTGGTCTGAAGTTTAATTTCGCCGAACAAAATTAAAGCTGTTACTGCAGTGGTATCGCTGCACACGCATACACACCGCACATGTACTCTTAAAGACAAGATGTGCATGCATTTTGGCAACCCTATAGGTCTCTCTCTCAAATGACGTCATTTCCTACAGACCAGCCACGCGGTATCAGCACTTTGAGCGTCAACTTGCATAACGCGCATCAGCTGAGAGTTGTACTCGCACTCACATTTCGACAATGCAAGCGCCGCGTGTTTGGGCAACACTGGCGCAATGCGGTGCTTGATTGTGTAAAAATACGCAGCGTTGCAGTTCTCCTACAGAGATGGCTGCCTTTGAGAGAGAATCATTGGTCGAAGTGAGACTTAAAAGGTGTGCATCGCACTGATGACAACGACTCCCACGGGCCTTGTAAACCCACCACAGATACAATGGCACATCACCGAATTAGAATGTCTACATAGACTGAATCATCATTCATTGCACATGTCCAAAACATCTGAGGATGCACTTCCTGCTCTACGTTTCAAGCATTACTTAGAAAGAAGTGACATAGTTTTAGGCATGCAGCACAACTTACATCATGACATCTCATGATACATACTTATGTTTTATAGTTGCTCAACATAAGTCCAGGTCTTCAGCAAGGTTTCAACCATACACAGGAAAAGAATGGAAAGTCACTGCACAGTAAATTGTAAATGATATAAATAAAGGAAGGCGCTGATCTAGTGAGGGAGCCAAGATATGTGCGTAAGGAAAGCTGATAATGATAATATGGTAATTAGCCTTGGGACTGCATTATGGAAGCACGTTGCAGAGTTACAAAGAGACTGTAGAATATTTGTAAATATTCATTAGTAGCGCCTTATTATCAAACTGAAAACTGCATAATGACAAAGATATACTGTACTTTTAATATAAGTTTCTGCATTACAATGCTGTTATTTATCATAAAATGTTACTGCATGAGATGATATAATGCTTATATGCAGATTTAGCATGAAAGAGATTTGAATAGATAATATTGAATGTTCTGTATGTAAAGAGATCTGTTGTTAAATGAATTATCACCAATATGTTTGTTATCATCCGAAACCCACGGTCCGGCCGTGGCTAACGAGTGCAGCGCACAGCAGAAAGTCGTCTGACTGACGTGAGGCGGATGTCGCAGATGATATATTGAGGGTTGCCATGCACACATTTCTAAGATCAAACCATTTGTGGCAAGAAGCGGCGGCTTTCATGGGAATCACAATACTGTTATTTTCGTTGTTGAAATAAAGAAAAAAAAGATTGATTTAATACTTTTATGAAACTGAAATATTTCGTATTGATAATTAGTTGTTCAATGTCGCAAGAGAATAGATAAATCAAACAGGACTAATCGCCCTTGTAAAAATAATGATCGCTTGTAAAAAATGTCAGCATTTGTTTGATCATTTGAAGAGTGATGATTTGAATCAATCTTAACACACGCCTGTTGTAACCTAAAATCGATAAGTTTCAAGATAAAATAAATCATGATTTAGACAGCGCATAACAGCACCTTGGAAGCGCAGCAAGATTTACACGCATGCAGGCTTCGAATGAGAAGCGGCATGTGGTTACACTTCTGTGCTGAGAATGTTGACACACAGCGGTGAATGAGACGGTAATTGATAAAAATGCAAGACCATGAGTTTCATTTTTCATCACTAACGATTTCACATCATTGTGCGATAATTGATTGTAAATAACTTGATATTTACAGGTCCTTGTACTCTCAGGTAAACGCAGTTGTCTGATATCTGACTATGCATTCGGGAGTACTACAAAACTGAACCATTGTGCTCAAAAATATATAATTGGGTGGCTTATATTGACTTCAAACTAATTTGATTTTGAGGTGGTTAGGTTATATCCAGCACCATGTACTTATCTATGAATATGGTATAATTTCAATCAGCAAGTGAGAATATTGAAATATGCAAATTAATTCTGTACCACAGTTCATTCTCAATATGGCTTTTATATTATAGCTTAAATGTTTCTTCATTTCTACAATGTATACTGGAGCACTAAGGGCCTCAGCTAAGAGGCTTGAGATTTGGTTAAACATCCTGGTCTTTAACACTGTGGCATCTTGCCTCTAATCATGAGTAAGAACTGCACTGCTTTAAATAAGATGCTGACTAAAGCATTACAGCTTTATGAATTTCCACTGTAAGTGTAAAAGAGCAAGAATGATTTGTTGAGAAAGGATACAGACTGAGCTGCTGAAACTTTGATAACCCATATAAGTAGAAGAAACAATAAAATCCAGTAACTTTATTTACAAATGCAACAAACTTACTGAGGCATTACACCAAATGCCTTTTCAGGCTGCAAACAGCCAGGCAGTTGACAAACTGTATCTTTGAAATATCCACGTTGTGCAATAACTGTAAGCTAAAGGAAACAAAATGTTGGTTACATACAGAGTATGTGATACAAAGTAGGTGTGTGGTAGTACATGCATGGTTTGCTGGGCAGCGTAATCATATTTTTACACTTCCCAGACAGCTGGAAACAGCAAGAACATTACGCTCCAATTTGGTCATGAACGATTTATCAGGTGTAGTAATGATATTATGATCGTGTGTGTGCCTAAATGTGTAACATGGGTATGTTCCACTTGGGGCAGGCACAGATGGAATTTGGGCAGAGAAAATGGTACTAGTGAAAACATGGTTTGTAACAGAGATCAAATACTTGAGCCACTTTGACTATTGAGACAACTGAACCATTGTGGTAACTCGACAGTTGACTGCTGTGTGCTTGACTCGAAAAGACAGGTTGTCGTTACATAAGAATGTTGTCAGCATTACAAAGCAACACAAAACACAAAATATGTAATGGCCACACTTCTGTCTTCTCATTGGCTATTTAGAACAATATAGTATCATTGGATTGGTCTTTGTCAATAATTTCAATATAAAAACGTAATAAGCACTTGTAAGAATAGAATTGTGCCGCTATTTCTTTCCGAATTCCCTTACTACATCACAACAGTCGCCTGTTGAGCATTTATTTTGCGTCTTCCTATTTCTGTGGTTCATGGAACCTTTGTGTGTCTGCCACTGCTGGTCAACTGGATGCCGAGTAGTTGGCTTGGTGGGGCTGTGGTAGCCTAGGGTGTGAACAGGCTGAGCTTGGTTAATCAATTATTTTATAGAGTGGGAAAGATTTGATTTGCTTGAGCCGGAATTCTAATACTAAGGGAATAACAGTGAGTGAGCCGGTCTTCACTGTGTGATAATGACCGGTGCCAGGTGATCGCTGTTAATGGACCGAGACGGAAGTCGAGGTCCATTAACAGCGGTTCATCCCCATACCCGGTCATTATCACACAGTGAAGACCTGATCCTCACACTTTTATTCCCATTAATAAATACCTTTTAACGAAATAAAAACAGTTAAAATGCTCCAATTTTGTGACTTTCTTTCGGACTTTTGATATTTCCAGACTTTTTTTGTGTTCATGTTCATGGGCCATATTTTAGTTTTTTAACAGCTATAATGTATTTAAACTTAATGTAGAAACTGCCGCCATAGCTTAAACAACAAATTACAACAATGTTTTCTATTCTTTACTCTGATGGAGGAAGCTGAAATCTCGCTTTACACATTCCTTGTGTAGGTTCGAATTACAAAGATGCTTGGTTTAGGGAAAGGTAAATATGTCGGTGAATGAAGTGTTCAAAGAAAATAAATTGTAGATTCACGCTTCGTCAGAAACATCTCTCAGTATATACTGCACTGCTGTACGAATGTCGCTTCAAAACTTCCTACGCACGCATCACGCGACGCATCCCTAGCAACAGGTGTTATGCATACGCGCGCTGTCAGTCTCACGCGAGTGGGGGTTGAGCGCGTGATGCAGTGCTCTATTGTTACAAGCTACCGCAGGACCTGTTACTAGCATTTGGACCTGACCATTATCGTATGGGGCTGAACGGGGCTGGATCAAATGCTGCTGGTTCAGGGGCCATTTATTCGCTTTGTTCTTGTAGTCGGGTCCATATTATCACCGTTAATGCCTTCACCACGTGATCACGAAGTCTCTCACCAATCAGAAACCATCAACTCTCCACAAGGTATTTATTAATATGATTTACTTATTTCTGCAGTACCATTCCGTACTGGATGAATGATGCTGTAGAGGCACCTCTATGTAAAAGCACACAACTTGTAGGTACCAGTATGGACATTCTCATGTTGTCAGGGTCGGGTGATACTGGGGTTGTTTGGCTGGTGAAAATTTCCAGCAAAAATTATGAGATTCTCAATAGTTTTCCACAACAAACAGTTTTGGCAGAAAATGAAATATGTGAAGGATGGTAACTGTGGTGTCAGACCCCTTGTATCTGGTAATCTGATCTGACTGATGCATCCAGCAGTAGCCAAATCCTATGTATGTCTGGGCAGTTCCGGCTTGTAGCACTGTACAGCAAACATGAACAACAGACCACGCTCTACCATGACCATCGGTCTGCACAGCACCACTGTAGCCATGTTGACAATTACTTTACAATTCACCCATAGCCAATGTGTAAACTTAATCTGGCTGGAAATGCTGTCACCAGTTGACAAAGCCATGTCCGCACTGGACTTTTTGTTTGGAAGGTTTTATCAAAGAGACGAAAATGAGAAAATGGTCAAATGTGACCACTCGTCCGCACTTGGACTTTCGACACAGGAAATTTCTGTATCACTCCTGACCGTCGTGGGAGAAGTAACCGAGCTGTCAGTGTCAGAGTATCAGTATAATGACCTTCACCGTACACAGAAAACAAATTGCCTATCACATTTTTCAGCCGATACGCACAGTGCACTTATTGGCTACACGCCATTTGCATGCACAAACATATAATCGTTAACATGATATTATTTCATCTTGGACATGCTAAATCTTGATTTAAAAAGCCTATATTTCTGACGATTTATCGTGATGCACCACATCGAAGCCATGCTTCGCTGTACGATATGTTCCTGTAAGTGTGCAGCAGTGCCATCGGTATTTGTTGGTTCCCATTACATGCTAACAGAATCAAGGCTATGATGTGGGACCGGGGAACCAGAGACTACGGCCTGCATAATGCGTACCGACCATGATGTACCGTGTGTACGACTTTACAGTAGCATAACAGGACTAATTTGGATCCGAGAAAATACCTAACATACATCACAGAAAGAGAAGAATTTCTGCAGCAATTCTCAGAATGATCTCTCTTCTCTGTGTATGTATTTCTCCGTTGAAATATATTTTTAACAAAGATGCCTTACCGCTCGGACTTGGTGATACAGCAGCGTGTTTCTACAAAAATATTCGGCCACCGCACGGTGTCTCTCGTGTGGTCTCTGTATGCATGATGTACCGGATGCACGCTTCCCGAGCAGCTTTTACCGACTCGCACTGTCCTGTACTGAACGTTCATCGCCTCGGGGAAAAGTGATCTGGTCAGTTTTTAGTAGAGTTGATGTTGACTTAAAACTTGATTGGTCTGTGTGTCAAAACGCCAACTTGTATCAATGGATGTCCTGCCAAAGGCTGAAAGTAATAGTGACTGATCAGACTGGACAAGAAGTTGCCAGTCAAGTTGATCAACAGTCAAACAGTCTGAGACGATTATGGTCTGGAATACTTACAATTCAAATAATGTGGATTAGCAACACACTGGATCAGACTTCCAAGCTCCACTTGGAATCTGTTTTTTTCAGCATCTAGGTTCTCTAGTTTTTAAAAACAAAAAGACAGAAGATTGTTAGCTTAGTAGATGATAACTGACATCATGGAGGATGTTATGATGTCCACACGTCTAATTTTCTTTTTCAAGTGCACTGTTAACCATTTTAGGTTCATG
>JASAOE010001176.1:0-48112 GCA_029964075.1 Patiria pectinifera
CATCCACTGATGAGCAGACGGACTCCATGAGATGCCACATTCAGCTGTGAATGTGACAACGATGCTCCACAGTCATAGTGAGTAATCCTCATCATCCACTGATGAGCAGACGGACCCATGAGATGCTACATTCAGCTGTGAATGTGACAACGATGCTCCACAGTCATAGTGAGTAATCCTCATCATCCACTGATAAGCAGACGGACTCCGTCAGATACACTCAGCTGTGAACTTGTGACAACGATGTTCCACAGTCATAGTGAGTAATCCTCATCATCCACTGATGGGCAGACGGACTCCGTCAGATGCCACACTCAGCTGTAAATGTGACAACGATGCTCCATAGTCATAGTGAGTAATCGTCATCATCCACTGATGAGCAGACGGACTCCGTTAGATGGCACATTCAGCTGTGAATGTGACAGCGATGCTCCACAGTCATGGTGAGTAATCCTCATCATCCACTGATGAGCAGACGGTTCCGTCAGATGCCACACTCAGCTGTAGATGTGACAACGATGCTCCACAGTCATGGTGAGTAATCTTCATCATCCACTGATGAGCAGACGGACTCCGCGAGAAGCACATTCAGCTGTGAATGTAACAACGATGGTCCATAGTCATAGTGAGTAATCCTCATCATCCACTGATGGGCAGACGGACTCCGTCAGATGCCACACTTAGCTGTGAATTTGACAACGATGCTCCACAGTCATGGTGAGTAATCTTCATCATCCACTGATGAGCAGACGGACTCCGCAAGAAGCCACATTCAGCTGTGAATGTAACAACGATGGTCCATAGTCATGGTGAGTAATCCTCATCATCCACTGATCAGCAGACGGACTCCGTGAGAAGCCACATTCAGCGGTAAATGTGGCAACGATGATCCACCGCCACAGTGAGTGATCGTCAACAACAATTGATGAGCAGACACATTTTGTGACATGGCACACTCAGCTGTAAATGTCACAACATGTTCCACAGTCATGGTGAGTAATCCTCATCATCCACTGATGAGCAGACGGACTCCATGAGATGCCACATTCAGCTGTGAATGTGACAACGATGCTCCACAGTCATAGTGAGTAATCCTCATCATCCACTGATGAGCAGACGGACCCCATGAGATGCTACATTCAGCTGTGAATGTGACAACGATGCTCCACAGTCATAGTGAGTAATCCTCATCATCCACTGATAAGCAGACGGACTCCGTCAGATGCCACGTTCAGCTGTGAATGTGACAACGATGCTCCACAGTCATAGTGAGTAATCCTCATCATCCACTGATGGGCAGACGGACTCCGTCAGATGCCACACTCAGCTGTAAATGTGACAACGATGCTACATAGTCATAGTGAGTAATCCTCATCATCCACTGATGACAGACGGATTCTGTGAGATGGCACATTCAGCTGTGAATGTGACAACGATGCTCCACAGTCATGGTGAGTAATCCTCATCATCCACTGATGAGCAGACGGACTCGTCAGATGCCACACTCAGCTGTGAATGTGACAACGATGCTCCACAGTCACGGTGAGTAATCTTCATCATCCACTGATGAGCAGACGGACTCCGCGAGAAGCCACATTCAGCTGTTAATGTAACAACGATGGTCCATAGTCACGGTGAGTAATCCTCATCATCCACTGATCAGCAGACGGACTCCGTGAGAAGCCACATTCAGCGGTAAATGTGGCAACGATGATCCACCGCCACAGTAGTGATCGTCAACAACAATTATTGAGCAGACACATTTTGTGACATAGCACACTCAGCTGTAAATTTCAAAACATGTTCCACAGTCATGGTGAGTAATCCTCATCATCCACTGATGAGCAGACGGACTCCATGAGATGCCACATTCAGCTGTGAATGTGACAACGATGCTCCACAGTCATAGTGAGTAATCCTCATCATCCACTGATGAGCAGACGGACCCCATGAGATGCTACATTCAGCTGTGAATGTGACAACGATGCTCCACAGTCATAGTGAGTAATCCTCATCATCCACTGATAAGCAGACGGACTCCGTCAGATGCCACCTCAGCTGTGAATGTGACAACGATGTTCCACAGTCATAGTAGGTAATCCTCATCATCCACTGATGGGCGGACGGACTCCGTCAGATGCCACTCAGCTGTAAATGTGACAACGATGCTCCATAGTCATAGTGAGTAATCCTCATCATCCACTGATGGGCAGACGGATTCTGTGAGATGGCACATTCAGCTGTGAATGTGACAACGATGCTCCACAGTCATGGTGAGTAATCCTCATCATCCACTGATGAGCAGACGGACTCCGTCAGATGCCACACTCAGCTGTGAATGTGACAACGATGCTCCACAGTCATGGTGAGTAATCTTCATCATCCACTGATGAGCAGACGGACTCCGCGAGAAGCCACATTCAGCTGTGAATGTAACAACGATGGTCCATAGTCATAGTGAGTAATCCTCATCATCCACTGATGGGCAGACGGACTCCGTCAGATGCCACACTTAGCTGTGAATTTGACAACGATGCTCCACAGTCATGGTGAGTAATCTTCATCATCCACTGATGAGCAGACGGACTCCGCAAGAAGCCACATTCAGCTGTGAATGTAACAACGAGGGTCCATAGTCATAGTGAGTAATCCTCATCATCCACTGATCAGCAGACGGACTCCGTGAAGCCACATTCAGCGGTAAATGTGGCAACGATGATCCACCGCCACAGTGAGTGATCGTCAGCAACAATTGATGAGCAGACATTTTGTGACATGGCACACTCAGCTGTAAATGTCACAACATGTTCCAGAGTCATGGTGAGTAATCCTCATCATCCACTGATGAGCAGACGGACTCCATGAGATGCCACATTCAGCTGTGAATGTGACAACGATGCTCCACAGTCATAGTGAGTAATCCTCATCATCCACTGATGAGCAGACGGACCCCATGAGATGCTACATTCAGCTGTGAATGTGACAACGATGCTCCACAGTCATAGTGAGTAATCCTCATCATCCACTGATAAGCAGACGGACTCCGTCAGATGCCACGTTCAGCTGTGAATGTGACAACGATGCTCCATAGTCATAGTGAGTAATCCTCATCATCCACTGATGGGCAGACGGACTCCGTCAGATGCCACACTCAGCTGTGAATGTGACAACGATGCTCCACAGTCATAGTGAGTAATCCTCATCATCCACTGATGAGCAGACGGACTAAGCGAGAAGCCACATTCAGCTGTGAATGTGACAACGATGTTCCACAGTCATAGTGAGTAATCCTCATCATCCACTGATGGGCAGACGGACTCTGTCAGATGCCACACTCAGCTGTGAATGTGACAACGATGCTCCATAGTCATAGTGAGTAATCCTCATCATCCACTGATGGGCAGACGGATTCTGTGAGATGGCACATTCAGCTGTGAATGTGACCACGATGCTCCACAGTCATGGTGAGTAATCCTCATCATCCACTGATGAGCAGACGGACTCCGTCAGATGCCACACTCAGCTGTGAATGTGACAACGATGCTCCACAGTCATGGTGAGTAATCTTCATCATCCACTGATGAGCAGACGGACTTCGCGAAGCCACATTCAGCTGTGAATGTGACAACGATGGTCCATAGTCATAGTGAGTAATCCTCATCATCCACTGATGGGCAGACGGACTCCGTCAGATGCCAAACTCAGCTGTGAATGTGACAACGATGCTCCATAGTCATAGTGAGTAATCCTCATCATCACTGATGGGCATACGGACTCCGCAGCCACATTCAGCTGTGAATGTGACAACATGTTCCACAGTCAAGGTGAGTAATCCTCCTCATCCACTGATGGGCAGACGGATTCTGTGAGATGGCACATTCAGCTGTGAATGTGACAACGATGTTCCACAGTCAAGGTGAGTAATCCTCATCATCCACTTATGGGCAGACGGATCCGTCAGATGCCACACTCAGCTGTGAATGTGACAACGATGCTCCACAGTCATAGTGAGTAATCCTCATCATCCACTGATGAGCAGACGGACTCCGTCAGATGCCACGTTCAGCTGTGAATGTGACAACGATGCTCCATAGTCATAGTGAGTAATCCTCATCATCCACTGATGGGCAGACGGACTCGTCAGATGCCACACTCAGCTGTGAATGTGACAACTATTCTCCACAGTCATAGTTATTAATCCTCATCATCCACTGATGAGCTTACGGACTCCGTCAGATGCCACGTTCACCTGTGAATGTGACAACGATGTTCCACAGTCAAGGTGAGTAATCCTCATCATCCACTGATGGGCAGACGGATTCTGTGAGATTGCACATTCAGCTGTGAATGTGACAACGATGTTCCACAATCAAGGTGAGTAATCCTCATCATCCACTGATTGGCAGACGTACTCCATGAGATGGCACATTCAGCTGTGAATGTGACAACATGTTCCACAGTTAAGGTGAGTAATCCTCATCATCCACTGATGAGCAGACGGACTCCGTGAGAAGGCACATTCAGCTGTGAATGTGACAACATGTTCCACAGTCAAGGTGAGTAATCCTCATCATCCACTGATAGGCAGACGGATTCTGTGAGATGGCACATTCAGCTGTGAATGTGACAACGATGTTCCACAGTCAAGGTGAGTAATCCTCCTCATCCACTGATGGGCAGACGGATTCTGTGAGATGGCACATTCAGCTGTGAATGTGACAACGATGTTCCACAGTCAAGGTGAGTAATCCTCATCATCCACTTATGGGCAGACGGACTCCGTCAGATGCCACACTCAGTTGTGAATGTGACAACGATGCTCCACAGTCATAGTGAGTAATCCTCATCATCCACTGATGAGCAGACGGACTCCGTCAGATGCCACGTTCAGCTGTAAATGTGACAACGATGCTCCATAGTCATAGTGAGTAATCATCATCATCCACTGATGGGCAGACGGACTCCGTCAGATGCCACACTCAGCTGTGAATGTGACAACGATGCTCCACAGTCATAGTGAGTAATCCTCATCATCCACTGATGAGCAGACGGACTCCGTCAGATGCCACACTCAGCTGTGAATGTGACAACGATGTTCCACAGTCATAGTGAGTAATCCTCATCATCCACTGATGGGCAGACGGACTCCGTCAGATGCCACACTCAGCTGGGAATGTGACAACGATGCTCCATAGTCATAGTGGTAATCCTCATCATCCACTGATGGGCAGACGGATTCTGTGAGATGGCACATTCAGCTGTGAATGTGACAACGATGCTCCACAGTCATGGTGAGTAATCCTCATCATCCACTGATAAGCAGACGGACTCCGTCAGATGCAACACTCAGCTGTGAATGTGACAACGATGCTCCACAGTCATGGTGAGTAATCTTCATCATCCACTGATGAGCAGACGGACTCCGTCAGAAGCCACATTCAGCTGTGAATGTGACAACGATGGTCCACAGTCATAGTGAGTAATCCTCATCATCCACTGATCAGCAGACGGACTCCGTGAGAAGCCACATTCAGCGGTAAATGTGGCAACGATGATCCACCGCCACAGTGAGTGATCGTCAACAACAATTGATGAGCAGACACATTTTGTGACATAGCACACTCAGCTGTAAATGTCACAACATGTTCCACAGTCATGGTGAGTAATCCTCATCATCCACTGATGAGCAGACGGACTCCATGAGATGCCACATTCAGCTGTGAATGTGACAACGATGCTCCACAGTCATAGTGAGTAATCCTCATCATCCACTGATGAGCAGACGGACCCCATGAGATGCTACATTCAGCTGTGAATGTGACAACGATGCTCCACAGTCATAGTGAGTAATCCTCATCATCCACTGATAAGCAGACGGACTCCGTCAGATGCCACACTCAGCTGTGAATGTGACAACGATGTTCCACAGTCATAGTGAGTAATCCTCATCATCCACTGATGGGCAGACGGACTCCGTCAGATGCCACACTCAGCTGTAAATGTGACAACGATGCTCCATAGTCATAGTGAGTAATCCTCATCATCCACTGATGGGCAGACGGATTCTGTGAGATGGCACATTCAGCTGTGAATGTGACAACGATGCTCCACAGTCATGGTGAGTAATCCTCATCATCCACTGATGAGCAGACGGACTCCGTCAGATGCCACACTCAGCTGTGAATGTGACAACGATGCTCCACAGTCATGGTGAGTAATCTTCATCATCCACTGATGAGCAGACGGACTCCGCGAGAAGCCACATTCAGCTGTGAATGTAACAACGATGGTCCATAGTCATAGTGAGTAATCCTCATCATCCACTGATGGGCAGACGGACTCCGTCAGATGCCACACTTAGCTGTGAATTTGACAACGATGCTCCACAGTCATGGTGAGTAATCTTCATCATCCACTGATGAGCAGACGGACTCCGCAAGAAGCCACATTCAGCTGTGAATGTAACAACGATGGTCCATAGTCATAGTGAGTAATCCTCATCATCCACTGATCAGCAGACGGACTCCGTGAGAAGCCACATTCAGCGGTAAATGTGGCAACGATGATTCACCGCCACAGTGAGTGATCGTCAACAACAATTGATGAGCAGACACATTTTGTGACATGGCACACTCAGCTGTAAATGTCACAACATGTTCCACAGTCATGGTGAGTAATCCTCATCATCCACTGATGAGCAGACGGACTCCATGAGATGCCACATTCAGCTGTGAATGTGACAACGATGCTCCACAGTCATAGTGAGTAATCCTCATCATCCACTGATGAGCAGACGGACCCCATGAGATGCTACATTCAGCTGTGAATGTGACAACGATGCTCCACAGTCATAGTGAGTAATCCTCATCATCCACTGATAAGCAGACGGACTCCGTCAGATGCCACACTCAGCTGTGAATGTGACAACGATGTTCCACAGTCATAGTGAGTAATCCTCATCATCCACTGATGGGCAGACGTACTCCGTCAGATGCCACACTCAGCTGTAAATGTGACAACGATGCTACATAGTCATAGTGAGTAATCCTCATCATCCACTGATGGGCAGACGGATTCTGTGAGATGGCACATTCAGCTGTGAATGTGACAACGATGCTCCACAGTCATGGTGAGTAATCCTCATCATCCACTGATGAGCAGACGGACTCCGTCAGATGCCACACTCAGCTGTGAATGTGACAACGATGCTCCACAGTCATGGTGAGTAATCTTCATCATCCACTGATGAGCAGACGGACTCCGCGAGAAGCCACATTCAGCTGTGAATGTAACAACGATGCTCCACAGTCATAGTGAGTAATCCTCATCATCCACTGATGGGCAGACGGACTCTGTCAGATGGCACATTCAGCTGTGAATGTGACAACGATGTTCCACAATCAAGGTGAGTAATCCTCATCATCCACTGATGGGCAGACGTACTCCATGAGATGCCACATTCAGCTGTGAATTTGACAACATGTTCCACAGTCAAGGTGAGTAATCCTCATCATCCACTGATGAGCAGACGGACTCCGTGCGAAGCCACATTCAGCTGTGAATGTGACAACATGTTCCAAAGTCAAGGTGAGTAATCCTCATCATCCACTGGAGGGCAGACGGATTCTGTGAGATGGCACATTCAGCTGTGAATGTGACAACGATGTTCCACAGTCAAGGTGAGTAATCCTCCTCATCCACTGATGGGCAGACGGACTCCGTCAGATGCTAAACTCAGCTGTGAATGTGACAACGATGCTCCATAGTCATAGTGAGTAATCCTCATCATCCACTGATGGGCATACGGACTCCGCGAGAAGCCACATTCAGCTGTGAATGTGACAACATGTTCCACAGTCAAGGTGAGTAATCCTCCTCATCCACTGATGGGCAGACGGATTCTGTGAGATGGCACATTCAGCTGTGAATGTGACAACGATGTTCCACAGTCAAGGTGAGTAATCCTCATCATCCACTTATGGGCAGACGGACTCCGTCAGATGCCACACTCAGCTGTGAATGTGACAACGATGCTCCACAGTCATAGTGAGTAATCCTCATCATCCACTGATGAGCAGACGGACTCCGTCAGATGCCACGTTCAGCTGTGAATGTGACAACGATGCTCCATAGTCATAGTGAGTAATCCTCATCATCCACTGATGGGCAGACGGACTCCGTCAGATGCCACACTCAGCTGTGAATGTGACAACGATGCTCCACAGTCATGGTGAGTAATCTTCATCATCCACTGATGAGCAGACGGACTCCGCGAGAAGCCACATTCAGCTGTGAATGTAACAACGATGGTCCATAGTCATAGTGAGTAATCCTCATCATCCACTGATGAGCAGACGGATTCTGTGAGATGGCACATTCAGCTGTGAATGTGACAACGATGTTCCACAATCAAGGTGAGTAATCCTCATCATCCACTGATGGGCAGACGTACTCCATGAGATGGCACATTCAGCTGTGAATTTGACAACATGTTCCACAGTCAAGGTGAGTAATCCTCATCATCCACTGATGAGCAGACGGACTCCGTGCGAAGCCACATTCAGCTGTGAATGTGACAACATGTTCCAAAGTCAAGGTGAGTAATCCTCATCATCCACTGGAGGGCAGACGGATTCTGTGAGATGGCACATTCAGCTGTGAATGTGACAACGATGTTCCACAGTCAAGGTGAGTAATCCTCCTCATCCACTGATGGGCAGACGGATTCTGTGAGATGGAACATTCAGCTGTGAATGTGACAACGATGTTCCACAGTCAAGGTGAGTAATCCTCATCATCCACTTATGGGCAGACGGACTCCGTCAGATGCCACACTCAGTTGTGAATGTGACAACGATGCTCCACAGTCATAGTGAGTAATCCTCATCATCCACTGATGAGCAGACGGACTCCGTCAGATGCCACGTTCAGCTGTAAATGTGACAACGATGCTCCATAGTCATAGTGAGTAATCCTCATCATCCACTGATGGGCAGACGGACTCCGTCAGATGCCACACTCAGCTGTGAATGTGACAACGATGCTCCACAGTCATAGTGAGTAATCCTCATCATCCACTGATGAGCAGACGGACTCCGTCAGATGCCACACTCAGCTGTGAATGTGACAACGATGCTCCACAGTCATAGTGAGTAATCCTCATCATCCACTGATGAGCAGACGGACTCCGCGAGAAGCCACATTCAGCTGTGAATGTGACAACGATGTTCCACAGTCATAGTGAGTAATCCTCATCATCCACTGATGGGCAGACGGACTCTGTCAGATGCCACACTCAGCTGTGAATGTGACAACGATGCTCCATAGTCATAGTGAGTAATCCTCATCATCCACTGATGGGCAGACGGATTCTGTGAGATGGCACATTCAGCTGTGAATGTGACCACGATGCTCCACAGTCATGGTGAGTAATCCTCATCATCCACTGATGAGCAGACGGACTCCGTCAGATGCCACACTCAGCTGTGAATGTGACAACGATGCTCCACAGTCATGGTGAGTAATCTTCATCATCCACTGATGAGCAGACGGACTCCGCGAGAAGCCACATTCAGCTGTGAATGTGACAACGATGGTCCATAGTCATAGTGAGTAATCCTCATCATCCACTGATGGGCAGACGGACTCCGTCAGATGCCAAACTCAGCTGTGAATGTGACAACGATGCTCCATAGTCATAGTGAGTAATCCTCATCATCCACTGATGGGCATACGGACTCCGCGAGAAGCCACATTCAGCTGTGAATGTGACAACATGTTCCACAGTCAAGGTGAGTAATCCTCCTCATCCACTGATGGGCAGACGGATTCTGTGAGATGGCACATTCAGCTGTGAATGTGACAACGATGTTCCACAGTCAAGGTGAGTAATCCTCATCATCCACTTATGGGCAGACGGACTCCGTCAGATGCCACACTCAGCTGTGAATGTGACAACGATGCTCCACAGTCATAGTGAGTAATCCTCATCATCCACTGATGAGCAGACGGACTCCGTCAGATGCCACGTTCAGCTGTGAATGTGACAACGATGCTCCATAGTCATAGTGAGTAATCCTCATCATCCACTGATGGGCAGACGGACTCCGTCAGATGCCACACTCAGCTGTGAATGTGACAACGATGCTCCACAGTCATAGTGAGTAATCCTCATCATCCACTGATGAGCTGACGGACTCCGTCAGATGCCACGTTCAGCTGTGAATGTGACAACGATGTTCCACAGTCAAGGTGAGTAATCCTCATCATCCACTGATGGGCAGACGGATTCTGTGAGATTGCACATTCAGCTGTGAATGTGACAACGATGTTCCACAATCAAGGTGAGTAATCCTCATCATCCACTGATTGGCAGACGTACTCCATGAGATGGCACATTCAGCTGTGAATGTGACAACATGTTCCACAGTTAAGGTGAGTAATCCTCATCATCCACTGATGAGCAGACGGACTCCGTGAGAAGGCACATTCAGCTGTGAATGTGACAACATGTTCCACAGTCAAGGTGAGTAATCCTCATCATCCACTGATAGGCAGACGGATTCTGTGAGATGGCACATTCAGCTGTGAATGTGACAACGATGTTCCACAGTCAAGGTGAGTAATCCTCCTCATCCACTGATGGGCAGACGGATTCTGTGAGATGGCACATTCAGCTGTGAATGTGACAACGATGTTCCACAGTCAAGGTGAGTAATCCTCATCATCCACTTATGGGCAGACGGACTCCGTCAGATGCCACACTCAGTTGTGAATGTGACAACGATGCTCCACAGTCATAGTGAGTAATCCTCATCATCCACTGATGAGCAGACGGACTCCGTCAGATGCCACGTTCAGCTGTAAATGTGACAACGATGCTCCATAGTCATAGTGAGTAATCCTCATCATCCACTGATGGGCAGACGGACTCCGTCAGATGCCACACTCAGCTGTGAATGTGACAACGATGCTCCACAGTCATAGTGAGTAATCCTCATCATCCACTGATGAGCAGACGGACTCCGTCAGATGCCACACTCAGCTGTGAATGTGACAACGATGTTCCACAGTCATAGTGAGTAATCCTCATCATCCACTGATGGGCAGACGGACTCCGTCAGATGCCACACTCAGCTGGGAATGTGACAACGATGCTCCATAGTCATAGTGAGTAATCCTCATCATCCACTGATGGGCAGACGGATTCTGTGAGATGGCACATTCAGCTGTGAATGTGACAACGATGCTCCACAGTCATGGTGAGTAATCCTCATCATCCACTGATAAGCAGACGGACTCCGTCAGATGCAACACTCAGCTTTGAATGTGACAACGATGCTCCACAGTCATGGTGAGTAATCTTCATCATCCACTGATGAGCAGACGGACTCCGTCAGAAGCCACATTCAGCTGTGAATGTGACAACGATGGTCCACAGTCATAGTGAGTAATCCTCATCATCCACTGATCAGCAGACGGACTCCGTGAGAAGCCACATTCAGCGGTAAATGTGGCAACGATGATCCACCGCCACAGTGAGTGATCGTCAACAACAATTGATGAGCAGACACATTTTGTGACATAGCACACTCAGCTGTAAATGTCACAACATGTTCCACAGTCATGGTGAGTAATCCTCATCATCCACTGATGAGCAGACGGACTCCATGAGATGCCACATTCAGCTGTGAATGTGACAACAATGCTCCACAGTCATAGTGAGTAATCCTCATCATCCACTGATGAGCAGACGGACCCCATGAGATGCTACATTCAGCTGTAGATGTGACAACGATGCTCCACAGTCATAGTGAGTAATCCTCATCATCCACTGATAAGCAGACGGACTCCGTCAGATGCCACACTCAGCTGTGAATGTGACAACGATGTTCCACAGTCATAGTGAGTAATCCTCATCATCCACTGATGGGCAGACGGACTCCGTCAGATGCCACACTCAGCTGTAAATGTGACAACGATGCTCCATAGTCATAGTGGTAATCCTCATCATCCACTGATGGGCATACGGATTCAGTGAGATGCCACCTTCAGCTGTGAATGTCACAACGATGGTCCTGTGCCATAGTGAGTTATCCTCATCATCCACTGATGAGCAGACGGACTCCGTCAGATGCCACACTCAGCTGTGAATGTGACAACGATGCTCCACAGTCATGGTGAGTAATCTTCATCATCCACTGATGAGCAGACGGACTCCGCGAGAAGCCACATTCAGCTGTGAATGTAACAACGATGGTCCATAGTCATAGTGAGTAATCCTCATCATCCACTGATGGGCAGACGGACTCCGTCAGATGCCACACTCAGCTGTGAATGTGACAACGATGCTCCATAGTCATAGTGAGTAATCCTCATCATCCACTGATGGGCAGACGGATTCTGTGAGATGGCACATTCAGCTGTGAATGTGACAACGATGCTCCACAGTCATGGTGAGTAATCCTCATCATCCACTGATGAGCAGACGGACTCCGCGAGAAGCCACATTCAGCTGTGAATGTAACAACGATGGTCCATAGTCATAGTGAGTAATCCTCATCATCCACTGATCAGCAGACGGACTCCGTGAGAAGCCACATTCAGCGGTAAATGTGGCAACGATGATTCACCGCCACAGTGAGTGATCGTCAACAACAATTGATGAGCAGACACATTTTGTGACATGGCACACTCAGCTGTAAATGTCACAACATGTTCCACAGTCATGGTGAGTAATCCTCATCATCCACTGATGAGCAGACGGACTCCATGAGATGCCACATTCAGCTGTGAATGTGACAACGATGCTCCACAGTCATAGTGACAACGATGTTCCACAGTCATAGTGAGTAATCCTCATCATCCACTGATGGGCAGACGTACTCCGTCAGATGCCACACTCAGCTGTAAATGTGACAACGATGCTACATAGTCATAGTGAGTAATCCTCATCATCCACTGATGGGCAGACGGATTCTGTGAGATGGCACATTCAGCTGTGAATGTGACAACGATGCTCCACAGTCATGGTGAGTAATCCTCATCATCCACTGATGAGCAGACGGACTCCGTCAGATGCCACACTCAGCTGTGAATGTGACAACGATGCTCCACAGTCATGGTGAGTAATCTTCATCATCCACTGATGAGCAGACGGACTCCGCGAGAAGCCACATTCAGCTGTGAATGTAACAACGATGGTCCATAGTCATAGTGAGTAATCCTCATCATCCACTGATGAGCAGACGGATTCTGTGAGATGGCACATTCAGCTGTGAATGTGACAACGATGTTCCACAATCAAGGTGAGTAATCCTCATCATCCACTGATGGGCAGACGTACTCCATGAGATGGCACATTCAGCTGTGAATTTGACAACATGTTCCACAGTCAAGGTGAGTAATCCTCATCATCCACTGATGAGCAGACGGACTCCGTGCGAAGCCACATTCAGCTGTGAATGTGACAACATGTTCCAAAGTCAAGGTGAGTAATCCTCATCATCCACTGGAGGGCAGACGGATTCTGTGAGATGGCACATTCAGCTGTGAATGTGACAACGATGTTCCACAGTCAAGGTGAGTAATCCTCCTCATCCACTGATGGGCAGACGGATTCTGTGAGATGGAACATTCAGCTGTGAATGTGACAACGATGTTCCACAGTCAAGGTGAGTAATCCTCATCATCCACTTATGGGCAGACGGACTCCGTCAGATGCCACACTCAGTTGTGAATGTGACAACGATGCTCCACAGTCATAGTGAGTAATCCTCATCATCCACTGATGAGCAGACGGACTCCGTCAGATGCCACGTTCAGCTGTAAATGTGACAACGATGCTCCATAGTCATAGTGAGTAATCCTCATCATCCACTGATGGGCAGACGGACTCCGTCAGATGCCACACTCAGCTGTGAATGTGACAACGATGCTCCACAGTCATAGTGAGTAATCCTCATCATCCACTGATGAGCAGACGGACTCCGTCAGATGCCACACTCAGCTGTGAATGTGACAACGATGTTCCACAGTCATAGTGAGTAATCCTCATCATCCACTGATGGGCAGACGGACTCCGTCAGATGCCACACTCAGCTGGGAATGTGACAACGATGCTCCATAGTCATAGTGAGTAATCCTCATCATCCACTGATGGGCAGACGGATTCTGTGAGATGGCACATTCAGCTGTGAATGTGACAACGATGCTCCACAGTCATGGTGAGTAATCCTCATCATCCACTGATAAGCAGACGGACTCCGTCAGATGCAACACTCAGCTGTGAATGTGACAACGATGCTCCACAGTCATGGTGAGTAATCTTCATCATCCACTGATGAGCAGACGGACTCCGCCAGAAGCCACATTCAGCTGTGAATGTGACAACGATGGTCCACAGTCATAGTGAGTAATCCTCATCATCCACTGATCAGCAGACGGACTCCGTGAGAAGCCACATTCAGCGGTAAATGTGGCAACGATGATCCACCGCCACAGTGAGTGATCGTCAACAACAATTGATGAGCAGACACATTTTGTGACATGGCACACTCAGCTGTAAATGTCACAACATGTTCCACAGTCATGGTGAGCAATCCTCATCATCCACTGATGAGCAGACGGACTCCATGAGATGCCACATTCAGCTGTGAATGTGACAACGATGCTCCACAGTCATAGTGAGTAATCCTCATCATCCACTGATGAGCAGACGGACCCCATGAGATGCTACATTCAGCTGTGAATGTGACAACGATGCTCCACAGTCATAGTGAGTAATCCTCATCATCCACTGATAAGCAGACGGACTCCGTCAGATGCCACACTCAGCTGTGAATGTGACAACGATGTTCCACAGTCATAGTGAGTAATCCTCATCATCCACTGATGGGCAGACGGACTCCGTCAGATGCCACACTCAGCTGTAAATGTGACAACGATGCTCCATAGTCATAGTGAGTAATCCTCATCATCCACTGATGGGCAGACGGATTCTGTGAGATGGCACATTCAGCTGTGAATGTGACAACGATGCTCCACAGTCATGGTGAGTAATCCTCATCATCCACTGATGAGCAGACGGACTCCGTCAGATGCCACACTCAGCTGTGAATGTGACAACGATGCTCCACAGTCATGGTGAGTAATCTTCATCATCCACTGATGAGCAGACGGACTCCGCGAGAAGCCACATTCAGCTGTGAATGTAACAACGATGGTCCATAGTCATAGTGAGTAATCCTCATCATCCACTGATGGGCAGACGGACTCCGTCAGATGCCACACTCAGCAGTGAATGTGACAACGATGCTCCACAGTCATGGTGAGTAATCTTCATCATCCACTGATGAGCAGACGGACTCCGCGAGAAGCCACATTCAGCTGTGAATGTAACAACGATGGTCCATAGTCATAGTGAGTAATCCTCATCATCCACTGATCAGCAGACGGACTCCGTGAGAAGCCACATTCAGCGGTAAATGTGGCAACGATGATCCACCGCCACAGTGAGTGATCGTCAACAACAATTGATGAGCAGACACATTTTGTGACATGGCACACTCAGCTGTAAATGTCACAACATGTTCCACAGTCATGGTGAGTAATCCTCATCATCCACTGATGAGCAGACGGACTCCATGAGATGCCACATTCAGCTGTGAATGTGACAACGATGCTCCACAGTCATAGTGAGTAATCCTCATCATCCACTGATGAGCAGACGGACCCCATGAGATGCTACATTCAGCTGTGAATGTGACAACGATGCTCCACAGTCATAGTGAGTAATCCTCATCATCCACTGATAAGCAGACGGACTCCGTCAGATGCCACACTCAGCTGTGAATGTGACAACGATGTTCCACAGTCATAGTGAGTAATCCTCATCATCCACTGATGGGCAGACGGACTCCGTCAGATGCCACACTCAGCTGTAAATGTGACAACGATGCTCCATAGTCATAGTGAGTAATCCTCATCATCCACTGATGGGCAGACGGATTCTGTGAGATGGCACATTCAGCTGTGAATGTGACAACGATGCTCCACAGTCATGGTGAGTAATCCTCATCATCCACTGATGAGCAGACGGACTCCGTCAGATGCCACACTCAGCTGTGAATGTGACAACGATGCTCCACAGTCATGGTGAGTAATCTTCATCATCCACTGATGAGCAGACGAACTCCGCGAGAAGCCACATTCAGCTGTGAATGTAACAACGATGGTCCATAGTCATAGTGAGTAATCCTCATCATCCACTGATGAGCAGACGGATTCTGTGAGATGGCACATTCAGCTGTGAATGTGACAACGATGTTCCACAATCAAGGTGAGTAATCCTCATCATCCACTGATGGGCAGACGTACTCCATGAGATGGCACATTCAGCTGTGAATTTGACAACATGTTCCACAGTCAAGGTGAGTAATCCTCATCATCCACTGATGAGCAGACGGACTCCGTGCGAAGCCACATTCAGCTGTGAATGTGACAACATGTTCCACAGTCAAGGTGAGTAATCCTCATCATCCACTGATGGGCAGACGGATTCTGTGAGATGGCACATTCAGCTGTGAATGTGACAACGATGTTCCACAGTCAAGGTGAGTAATCCTCCTCATCCACTGATGGGCAGACGGATTCTGTGAGATGGAACATTCAGCTGTGAATGTGACAACGATGTTCCACAGTCAAGGTGAGTAATCCTCATCATCCACTTATTGGCAGACGGACTCCGTCAGATGCCACACTCAGCTGTGAATGTGACAACGATGCTCCACAGTCATAGTGAGTAATCCTCATCATCCACTGATGAGCAGACGGACTCCGTCAGATGCCACGTTCAGCTGTGAATGTGACAACGATGCTCAATAGTCATAGTGAGTAATCCTCATCATCCACTGATGGGCAGACGGACTCCGTCAGATGCCACACTCAGCTGTGAATGTGACAACGATGTTCCACAGTCATAGTGAGTAATCCTCATCATCCACTGATGGGCAGACGGACTCCGTCAGATGCCACACTCAGCTGTGAATTTGACAACGATGCTCCATAGTCATAGTGAGTAATCCTCATCATCCACTGAAGGGCAGACGGACTCCATGAGATGCCACACTCAGCTGTGAATGTGACAACGATGCTCCACAGTCATGGTGAGTAATCTTCATCATCCACTGATGAGCAGACGGACTCCGCGAGAAGCCACATTCAGCTGTGAATGTAACAACGATGGTCCATAGTCATAGTGAGTAATCCTCATCATCCACTGATGAGCAGACGGATTCTGTGAGATGGCACATTCAGCTGTGAATGTGACAACGATGTTTCACAATCAAGGTGAGTAATCCTCATCATCCACTGATGGGCAGACGTACTCCATGAGATGGCACATTCAGCTGTGAATTTGACAACATGTTCCACAGTCAAGGTGAGTAATCCTCATCATCCACTGATGAGCAGACGGACTCCGTGCGAAGCCACATTCAGCTGTGAATGTGACAACATGTTCCACAGTCAAGGTGAGTAATCCTCATCATCCACTGATGGGCAGACGGATTCTGTGAGATGGCACATTCAGCTGTGAATGTGACAACGATGTTCCACAGTCAAGGTGAGTAATCCTCCTCATCCACTGATGGGCAGACGGATTCTGTGAGATGGAACATTCAGCTGTGAATGTGACAACGATGTTCCACAGTCAAGGTGAGTAATCCTCATCATCCACTTATTGGCAGACGGACTCCGTCAGATGCCACACTCAGCTGTGAATGTGACAACGATGCTCCACAGTCATAGTGAGTAATCCTCATCATCCACTGATGAGCAGACGGACTCCGTCAGATGCCACGTTCAGCTGTGAATGTGACAACGATGCTCAATAGTCATAGTGAGTAATCCTCATCATCCACTGATGGGCAGACGGACTCCGTCAGATGCCACACTCAGCTGTGAATGTGACAACGATGTTCCACAGTCATAGTGAGTAATCCTCATCATCCACTGATGGGCAGACGGACTCCGTCAGATGCCACACTCAGCTGTGAATGTGACAACGATGCTCCACAGTCATAGTGAGTAATCCTCATCATCCACTGATGGGCAGACGGATTCTGTGAGATGGCACATTCAGCTGTGAATGTGACAACGATGCTCCACAGTCATGGTGAGTAATCCTCATCATCCACTGATGGGCAGACGGATTCTGTGAGATGGCACATTCAGCTGTGAATGTGACAACGATGTTCCACAATCAAGGTGAGTAATCCTCATCATCCACTGATGGGCAGACGTACTCCATGAGATGGCACATTCAGCTGTGAATTTGACAACATGTTCCACAGTCAAGGTGAGTAATCCTCATCATCCACTGATGAGCAGACGGACTCCGTGCGAAGCCACATTCAGCTGTGAATGTGACAACATGTTCCACAGTCAAGGTGAGTAATCCTCATCATCCACTGATGGGCAGACGGATTCTGTGAGATGGCACATTCAGCTGTGAATGTGACAACGATGTTCCACAGTCAAGGTGAGTAATCCTCCTCATCCACTGATGGGCAGACGGAGTCTGTGAGATGGAACATTCAGCTGTGAATGTGACAACGATGTTCCACAGTCAAGGTGAGTAATCCTCATCATCCACTTATTGGCAGACGGACTCCGTCAGATGCCACACTCAGCTGTGAATGTGACAACGATGCTCCACAGTCATAGTGAGTAATCCTCATCATCCACTGATGAGCAGACGGACTCCGTCAGATGCTTCGTTCAGCTGTGAATGTGACAACGATGCTCCATAGTCATAGTGAGTAATCCTCATCATCCACTGATGAGCAGACGGACTCCGTCAGATGCCACACTCAGCTGTGAATGTGACAACGATGCTCCACAGTCATGGTGAGTAATCTTCATCATCCACTGATGAGCAGATGGACTCCGCGAGAAGCCACATTCAGCTGTGAATGTGACAACGATGCTCCACAGTCATAGTGAGTAATCCTCATCATCCACTGATCAGCAGACGGACTCCGTGAGAAGCCACATTCAGCTGTAAATGTGGCAACGATGATCCACCGCCACAGTGAGTGATCGTCAACAACAATTGATGAGCAGACACATTTTGTGACATGGCACACTCAGCTGTAAATGTCACAACATGTTCCACAGTCATGGTGAGTAATCCTCATCATCCACTGATGAGCAGACGGACTCCATGAGATGCCACATTCAGCTGTGAATGTGACAACAATGCTCCATAGTCATAGTGAGTAATCCTCATCATCCACTGATGAGCAGACGGACTCCATGAGATGCTACATTCAGCTGTGAATGTGACAACGATGCTCCACAGTCATAGTGAGTAATCCTCATCATCCACTGATAAGCAGACGGACTCCGTCAGATGCCACACTCAGCTGACAACGATGTTCCACAGTCATAGTAAGTAATCCTCATCATCCACTGATGGGCAGACGGACTCCGTCAGATGCCACACTCAGCTGTGAATGTGACAACGATGCTCCATAGTCATAGTGAGTAATCCTCATCATCCACTGATGAGCAGACGGACTCCGCGAGAAGCCACATTCAGCTGTGAATGTGACAACGATGGTCCACAGTCATAGTGAGTAATCCTCATCATCCACTGATGAGCAGACGGACTCCATGAGATGCCACATTCAGCTGTGAATGTGACAACAATGCTCCATAGTCATAGTGAGTAATCCTCATCATCCACTGATGAGCAGACGGACCCCATGAGATGCTACATTCAGCTGTGAATGTGACAACGATGCTCCACAGTCATAGTGAGTAATCCTCATCATCCACTGATAAGCAGACGGACTCCGTCAGATGCCACACTCAGCTGTGAATGTGACAACGATGTTCCACAGTCATAGTGAGTAATCCTCATCATCCACTGATGGGCAGACGGACTCCGTCAGATGCCACACTCAGCTGTGAATGTGTCAACGATGCTCCATAGTCATAGTGAGTAATCCTCATCATCCACTGATGGGCAGACGGATTCTGTGAGATGGCACATTCAGCTGTGAATGTGACAACGATGCTCCACAGTCATGGTGAGTAATCCTCATCATCCACTGATGAGCAGACGGACTCCGTCAGATGCCACACTCAGCTGTGAATGTGACAACGATGCTCCACAGTCATGGTGAGTAATCTTCATCATCCACTGATGAGCAGACGGACTCCGCGAGAAGCCACATTCAGCTGTGAATGTGACAACGATGCTCCACAGTCATGGTGAGTAATCTTCATCATCCACTGATGAGCAGACGGACTCCGCGAGAAGCCACATTCAGCTGTGAATGTGACAACGATGCTCCACAGTCATTGTGAGTAATCCTCATCATCCACTGATCAGCAGACGGACGCCGTGAGAAGCCACATTCAGCTGTAAATGTGGCAACGATGATCCACCGCCACAGTGAGTGATCGTCAACAACAATTGATGAGCAGACACATTTTGTGACATGGCACACTCAGCTGTAAATGTCACAACATGTTCCACAGTCATGGTGAGTAATCCTCATCATCCACTGATGAGCAGACGGACTCCATGAGATGCCACATTCAGCTGTGAATGTGACAACAATGCTCCATAGTCATAGTGAGTAATCCTCATCATCCACTGATGAGCAGACGGACTCCATGAGATGCTACATTCAGCTGTGAATGTGACAACGATGCTCCACAGTCATAGTGAGTAATCCTCATCATCCACTGATAAGCAGACGGACTCCGTCAGATGCCACACTCAGCTGACAACGATGTTCCACAGTCATAGTAAGTAATCCTCATCATCCACTGATGAGCAGACGGACTCCGTCAGATGCCACACTCAGCTGTGAATGTGACAACGATGCTCCACAGTCATGGTGAGTAATCTTCATCATCCACTGATGAGCAGACGGACTCCGCGAGAAGCCACATTCAGCTGTGAATGTGACAACGATGGTCCACAGTCATAGTGAGTAATCCTCATCATCCACTGATGAGCAGACGGACTCCATGAGATGCCACATTCAGCTGTGAATGTGACAACAATGCTCCATAGTCATAGTGAGTAATCCTCATCATCCACTGATGAGCAGACGGACCCCATGAGATCCTACATTCAGCTGTGAATGTGACAACGATGCTCCACAGTCATAGTGAGTAATCCTCATCATCCACTGATAAGCAGACGGACTCCGTCAGATGCCACACTCAGCTGTGAATGTGACAACGATGTTCCACAGTCATAGTGAGTAATCCTCATCATCCACTGATGGGCAGACGGACTCCGTCAGATGCCACACTCAGCTGTGAATGTGACAACGATGCTCCATAGTCATAGTGAGTAATCCTCATCATCCACTGATGGGCAGACGGATTCTGTGAGATGGCACATTCAGCTGTGAATGTGACAACGATGCTCCACAGTCATGGTGAGTAATCCTCATCATCCACTGATGAGCAGACGGACTCCGTCAGATGCCACACTCAGCTGTGAATGTGACAACGATGCTCCACAGTCATGGTGAGTAATCTTCATCATCCACTGATGAGCAGACGGACTCCGCGAGAAGCCACATTCAGCTGTGAATGTGACAACGATGCTCCACAGTCATGGTGAGTAATCTTCATCATCCACTGATGAGCAGACGGACTCCGCGAGAAGCCACATTCAGCTGTGAATGTGACAACGATGGTCCATAGTCATAGTGAGTAATCCTCATCATCCACTGATGGGCAGACGGACTCCGTCAGATGCCAAACTCAGCTGTGAATGTGACAACGATGCTCCATAGTCATAGTGAGTAATCCTCATCATCCACTTATGGGCAGACGGACTCCGTCAGATGCCACACTCAGCTGTGAATGTGACAACGATGCTCCACAGTCATAGTGAGTAATCCTCATCATCCACTGATGAGCAGACGGACTCCGTCAGATGCCACGTTCAGCTGTGAATGTGACAACGATGCTCCATAGTGATAGTGAGTAATCCTCATCATCCACTGATGGGCAGACGGACTCCGTCAGATGCCACACTCAGCTGTGAATGTGACAACGATGCTCCACAGTCATAGTGAGTAATCCTCATCATCCACTGATGAACAGACGGACTCCGTCAGATGCCACGTTCAGCTGTGAATGTGACAACGATGTTCCACAGTCAAGGTGAGTAATCCTCATCATCCACTGATGGGCAGACGGATTTTGTGAGATGGCACATTCAGCTGTGAATGTGACAACGATGTTCCACAATCAAGGTGAGTAATCCTCATCATCCACTGATGGGCAGACGTACTCCATGAGAAGCCACATTCAGCTGTGAATGTGACAACATGTTCCACAGTCAAGGTGAGTAATCCTCCTCATCCACTGATGGGCAGACGGATTCTGTGAGATGGCATATTCAGCTGTGAATGTGACAACGATGTTCCACAGTCAAGGTGAGTAATCCTCATCATCCACTTATGGGCAGACGGACTCCGTCAGATGCCACACTCAGCTGTGAATGTGACAACGATGCTCCACAGTCATAGTGAGTAATCCTCATCATCCACTGATGAGCAGACGGACTCCGTCAGATGCCACGTTCAGCTGTGAATGTGACAACGATGCTCCATAGTGATAGTGAGTAATCCTCATCATCCACTGATGGGCAGACGGACTCCGTCAGATGCCACACTCAGCTGTGAATGTGACAACGATGCTCCACAGTCATAGTGAGTAATCCTCATCATCCACTGATGAACAGACGGACTCCGTCAGATGCCACGTTCAGCTGTGAATGTGACAACGATGTTCCACAGTCAAGGTGAGTAATCCTCATCATCCACTGATGGGCAGACGGATTTTGTGAGATGGCACATTCAGCTGTGAATGTGACAACGATGTTCCACAATCAAGGTGAGTAATCCTCATCATCCACTGATGGGCAGACGTACTCCACGAGATGGCACATTCAGCTGTGAATGTGACAACATGTTCCACAGTCAAGGTGAGTAATCCTCATCATCCACTGATGAGCAGACGGACTCCGTGAGAAGCCACATTCAGCTGTGAATGTGACAACATGTTCCACAGTCAAGGTGAGTAATCCTCATCATCCACTGATGGGCAGACGGATTCTGTGAGATGGCACATTCAGCTGTGAATGTGACAACGATGTTCCACAGTCAAGGTGAGTAATCCTCATCATCCACTGATGGGCAGACGTACTCCATGAGATGGCACATTCAGCTGTGAATTTGACAACATGTTCCACAGTCAAGGTGAGTAATCCTCATCATCCACTGATGAGCAGACGGACTCCGTGCGAAGCCACATTCAGCTGTGAATGTGACAACATGTTCCACAGTCAAGGTGAGTAATCCTCATCATCCACTGATGGGCAGACGGATTCTGTGAGATGGCACATTCAGCTGTGAATGTGACAACGATGTTCCACAGTCAAGGTGAGTAATCCTCCTCATCCACTGATGGGCAGACGGATTCTGTGAGATGGAACATTCAGCTGTGAATGTGACAACATGTTCCACAGTCAAGGTGAGTAATCCTCATCATCCACTGATGAGCAGACGGACTCCGTGAGAAGCCACATTCAGCTGTGAATGTGACAACGATGTTCCACAATCAAGGTGAGTAATCCTCATCATCCACTGATGGGCAGACGTACTCCATGAGATGGCACATTCAGCTGTGAATTTGACAACATGTTCCACAGTCAAGGTGAGTAATCCTCATCATCCACTGATGAGCAGACGGACTCCGTGCGAAGCCACATTCAGCTGTGAATGTGACAACGATGCTCCACAGTCATGGTGAGTAATCTTCATCATCCACTGATGAGCAGATGGACTCCGCGAGAAGCCACATTCAGCTGTGAATGTGACAACGATGCTCCACAGTCATGGTGAGTAATCCTCATCATCCACTGATCAGCAGACGGACTCCGTGAGAAGCCACATTCAGCTGTAAATGTGGCAACGATGATCCACCGCCACAGTAAGTGATCGTCAACAACAATTGATGAGCAGACACATTTTGTGACATGGCACACTCAGCTGTAAATGTCACAACATGTTCCACAGTCATGGTGAGTAATCCTCATCATCCACTGATGAGCAGACGGACTCCATGAGATGCCACACTCAGCTGTGAATGTGACAACAATGCTCCATAGTCATAGTGAGTAATCCTCATCATCCACTGATGAGCAGACGGACTCCATGAGATGCTACATTCAGCTGTGAATGTGACAACGATGCTCCACAGTCATAGTGAGTAATCCTCATCATCCACTGATAAGCAGACGGACTCCGTCAGATGCCACACTCAGCTGACAACGATGTTCCACAGTCATAGTAAGTAATCCTCATCATCCACTGATGGGCAGACGGACTCCGTCAGATGCCACACTCAGCTGTGAATGTGACAACGATGCTCCATAGTCATAGTGAGTAATCCTCATCATCCACTGATGGGCAGACGGATTCTGTGAGATGGCACATTCAGCTGTGAATGTGACAACGATGCTCCACAGTCATGGTGAGTAATCCTCATCATCCACTGATGAGCAGACGGACTCCGTCAGATGCCACACTCAGCTGTGAATGTGACAACGATGCTCCACAGTCATGGTGAGTAATCTTCATCATCCACTGATGAGCAGACGGACTCCGCGAGAAGCCACATTCAGCTGTGAATGTGACAACGATGCTCCACAGTCATTGTGAGTAATCCTCATCATCCACTGATCAGCAGACGGACTCCGTGAGAAGCCACATTCAGCTGTAAATGTGGCAACGATGATCCACCGCCACAGTGAGTGATCGTCAACAACAATTGATGAGCAGACACATTTTATGACATGGCACACTCAGCTGTCAATGTCACAACATGTTCCACAGTCATGGTGAGTAATCCTCATCATCCACTGATGAGCAGACGGACTCCATGAGATGCCACATTCAGCTGTGAATGTGACAACAATGCTCCACAGTCATAGTGAGTAATCCTCATCATCCACTGATGAGCAGACGGACCCCATGAGATGCTACATTCAGCTGTGAATATGACAACGATGCTCCACAGTCATAGTGAGTAATCCTCATCATCCACTGATAAGCAGACGGACTCCGTCAGATGCCACACTCAGCTGTGAATGTGACAACGATGTTCCACAGTCATAGTGAGTAATCCTCATCATCCACTGATGGGCAGACGGACTCCGTCAGATGCCACACTCAGCTGTAAATGTGACAACGATGCTCCATAGTCATAGTGAGTAATCCTCATCATCCACTGATGGGCAGACGGACCCCATGAGATGCTACATTCAGCTGTGAATGTGACAACGATGCTCCACAGTCATGGTGAGTAATCTTCATCATCCACTGATGAGCAGACGGACTCCGCGAGAAGCCACATTCAGCTGTGAATGTAACAACGATGGTCCATAGTCATAGTGAGTAATCCTCATCATCCACTGATGGGCAGACGGACTCCGTCAGATGCCAAACTCAGCTGTGAATGTGACAACGATGCTCCATAGTGATAGTGAGTAATCCTCATCATCCACTGATGGGCAGACGGACTCAGTCAGATGCCACACTCAGCTGTGAATGTGACAACGATGCTCCACAGTCATAGTGAGTAATCCTCATCATCCACTGATGAGCAGACGGACTCCGTCAGATGCCACGTTCAGCTGTGAATGTGACAACGATGTTCCACAGTCAAGGTGAGTAATCCTCATCATCCACTGATGGGCAGACGGATTCTGTGAGATGGCACATTCAGCTGTGAATGTGACAACGATGTTCCACAATCAAGGTGAGTAATCCTCATCATCCACTGATGGGCAGACGTACTCCATGAGATGGCACATTCAGCTGTGAATTTGACAACATGTTCCACAGTCAAGGTGAGTAATCCTCATCATCCACTGATGGGCAGACGGATTCTGTGAGATGGCACATTCAGCTGTGAATGTGACAACGATGTTCCACAGTCAAGGTGAGTAATCCTCCTCATCCACTGATGGGCAGACGGATTCTGTGAGATGGAACATTCAGCTGTGAATGTGACAACGATGTTCCACAGTCAAGGTGAGTAATCCTCATCATCCACTTATTGGCAGACGGACTCCGTCAGATGCCACACTCAGCTGTGAATGTGACAACGATGCTCCACAGTCATAGTGAGTAATCCTCATCATCCACTGATGAGCAGACGGACTCCGTCAGATGCCACGTTCAGCTGTGAATGTGACAACGATGCTCAATAGTCATAGTGAGTAATCCTCATCATCCACTGATGGGCAGACGGACTCCGTCAGATGCCACACTCAGCTGTGAATGTGACAACGATGTTCCACAGTCATAGTGAGTAATCCTCATCATCCACTGATGGGCAGACGGACTCCGTCAGATGCCACACTCAGCTGTGAATGTGACAACGATGCTCCATAGTCATAGTGAGTAATCCTCATCATCCACTGATGGGCAGACGGATTCTGTGAGATGGCACATTCAGCTGTGAATGTGACAACGATGCTCCACAGTCATGGTGAGTAATCCTCATCATCCACTGATGAGCAGACGGACTCCGTCAGATGCCACACTCAGCTGTGAATGTGACAACGATGCTCCACAGTCATGGTGAGTAATCTTCATCATCCACTGATGAGCAGACGGACTCCGCGAGAAGCCACATTCAGCTGTGAATGTGACAACGATGGTCCATAGTCATAGTGAGTAATCCTCATCATCCACTGATGGGCAGACGGACTCCGTCAGATGCCAAACTCAGCTGTGAATGTGACAACGATGCTCCATAGTGATAGTGAGTAATCCTCATCATCCACTGATGGGCAGACGGACTCAGTCAGATGCCACACTCAGCTGTGAATGTGACAACGATGCTCCACAGTCATAGTGAGTAATCCTCATCATCCACTGATGAGCAGACGGACTCCGTCAGATGCCACGTTCAGCTGTGAATGTGACAACGATGTTCCACAGTCAAGGTGAGTAATCCTCATCATCCACTGATGGGCAGACGGATTCTGTGAGATGGCACATTCAGCTGTGAATGTGACAACGATGTTCCACAATCAAGGTGAGTAATCCTCATCATCCACTGATGGGCAGACGTACTCCATGAGATGGCACATTCAGCTGTGATTTTGACAACATGTTCCACATCATCCACTGATGGGCAGACGGACTCCGTCAGATGCCACACTCAGCTGACAACGATGTTCCACAGTCATAGTAAGTAATCCTCATCATCCACTGATGGGCAGACGGACTCCGTCAGATGCCACACTCAGCTGTGAATGTGACAACGATGCTCCACAGTCAAGGTGAGTAATCCTCATCATCCACTGATGGGCAGACGGATTCTGTGAGATGGCACATTCAGCTGTGAATGTGACAACGATGCTCCACAGTCATAGTGAGTAATCCTCATCATCCACTGATGAGCAGACGGACTCCGTCAGATGCCACACTCAGCTGACAACGATGTTCCATAGTCATAGTGAGTAATCCTCATCATCCACTGATGAGCAGACGGACTCCATGAAATGCTACATTCAGCTGTGAATGTGACAACGATGTTCCACAGTCAAGGTGAGTAATCCTCATCATCCACTGATGGGCAGACGGATTCTGTGAGATGGCACATTCAGCTGTGAATGTGACAACGATGCTCCACAGTCATAGTGAGTAATCCTCATCATCCACTGATGAGCAGACGGACTCCGTCAGATGCCACGTTCAGCTGTGAATGTGACAACGATGTTCCACAGTCTAGGTGAGTAATCCTCATCATCCACTGATGGGCAGACGGATTCTGTGAGATGGCACATTCAGCTGTGAATTTGACAACGATGTTCCACAATCAAGGTGAGTAATCCTCATCATCCACTGATGGGCAGACGTACTCCATGAGATGGCACATTCAGCTGTGATTTTGACAACATGTTCCACATCATCCACTGATGGGCAGACGGACTCCGTCAGATGCCACACTCAGCTGACAACGATGTTCCATAGTCATAGTGAGTAATCCTCATCATCCACTGATGAGCAGACGGACTCCATGAAATGCTACATTCAGCTGTGAATGTGACAACGATGTTCCACAGTCAAGGTGAGTAATCCTCATCATCCACTGATGGGCAGACGGATTCTGTGAGATGGCACATTCAGCTGTGAATGTGACAACGATGCTCCACAGTCATAGTGAGTAATCCTCATCATCCACTGATGAGCAGACGGACTCCGTCAGATGCCACGTTCAGCTGTGAATGTGACAACGATGTTCCACAGTCTAGGTGAGTAATCCTCATCATCCACTGATGGGCAGACGGATTCCGTGAGATGCCACGTTCAGCTGTGAATGTGACAACGATGCTCCACAGTCATAGTGAGTAATCCTCATCATCCACTGATGGGCAGACGGACTCCGTCAGATGCCACACTTAGCTGTGAATGTGACAACGATGCTCCACAGTCATAGTGAGTAATCCTCATCATCAACTGATAAGCAGACGGACTCCGTCAGATGCCACACTCAGCTGTGAATGTGACAACGATGTTCCACAGTCATAGCGAGTAATCCTCATTATCCACTGATGGGCAGACGGACTCCGTCAGATGCCACACTCAGCTGTGAATGTGACAACGATGCTCCACAGTCATAGTGAGTAATCCTCATCATCCACTGATCAGCAGACGGACTCCGTGAGAAGCCACATTCAGCTGTGAATGTGACAACGATGCTCCACAGTCATAGTGAGTAATCCTCATCATCCACTGATGGGCAGACGGATTCTGTGAGATGGCATATTCAGCTGTGAATGTGACAACGATGCTCCACAGTCATGGTGAGTAATCCTCATCATCCACTGATAAGCAGACGGACTCCGTCAGATGCCACACTCAGCTGTGAATGTGACAACGATGCTCCACAGTCATGGTGAGTAATCTTCATCATCCACTGATGAGCAGATGGACTCCGGGAGATGCCACATTCAGCTGTGAATGTGACAACGATGCTCCACAGTCATAGTGAGTAATCCTCATCATCCACTGATCAGCAGACGGACTCCGTCAGATGCCACATTCAGCTGTAAATGTGGCAACGATGATCCACCGCCACAGTGAGTGATCGTCAACAACAATTGATGAGCAGACACATTTTGTGACATGGCACACTCAGCTGTAAATGTCACAACATGTTCCACAGTCATGGTGAGTAATCCTCATCATCCACTGATGAGCAGACGGACTCCATGAGATGCCACATTCAGCTGTGAATGTGACAACAATGCTCCACAGTCATGGTGAGTAATCTTCATCATCCACTGATGAGCAGACGGACTCCGCGAGAAGCCACATTCAGCTGTGAATGTGACAACGATGGTCCATAGTCATAGTGAGTAATCCTCATCATCCACTGATGGGCAGACGGACTCCGTCAGATGCCAAACTCAGCTGTGAATGTGACAACGATGCTCCATAGTGATAGTGAGTAATCCTCATCATCCACTGATGGGCAGACGGACTCAGTCAGATGCCACACTCAGCTGTGAATGTGACAACGATGCTCCACAGTCATAGTGAGTAATCCTCATCATCCACTGATGAGCAGACGGACTCCGTCAGATGCCACGTTCAGCTGTGAATGTGACAACGATGTTCCACAGTCAAGGTGAGTAATCCTCATCATCCACTGATGGGCAGACGGATTCTGTGAGATGGCACATTCAGCTGTGAATGTGACAACGATGTTCCACAATCAAGGTGAGTAATCCTCATCATCCACTGATGGGCAGACGTACTCCATGAGATGGCACATTCAGCTGTGATTTTGACAACATGTTCCACATCATCCACTGATGGGCAGACGGACTCCGTCAGATGCCACACTCAGCTGACAACGATGTTCCACAGTCATAGTAAGTAATCCTCATCATCCACTGATGGGCAGACGGACTCCGTCAGATGCCACACTCAGCTGTGAATGTGACAACGATGCTCCACAGTCAAGGTGAGTAATCCTCATCATCCACTGATGGGCAGACGGATTCTGTGAGATGGCACATTCAGCTGTGAATGTGACAACGATGCTCCACAGTCATAGTGAGTAATCCTCATCATCCACTGATGAGCAGACGGACTCCGTCAGATGCCACACTCAGCTGACAACGATGTTCCATAGTCATAGTGAGTAATCCTCATCATCCACTGATGAGCAGACGGACTCCATGAAATGCTACATTCAGCTGTGAATGTGACAACGATGTTCCACAGTCAAGGTGAGTAATCCTCATCATCCACTGATGGGCAGACGGATTCTGTGAGATGGCACATTCAGCTGTGAATGTGACAACGATGCTCCACAGTCATAGTGAGTAATCCTCATCATCCACTGATGAGCAGACGGACTCCGTCAGATGCCACGTTCAGCTGTGAATGTGACAACGATGTTCCACAGTCTAGGTGAGTAATCCTCATCATCCACTGATGGGCAGACGGATTCTGTGAGATGGCACATTCAGCTGTGAATGTGACAACGATGTTCCACAATCAAGGTGAGTAATCCTCATCATCCACTGATGGGCAGACGTACTCCATGAGATGGCACATTCAGCTGTGATTTTGACAACATGTTCCACATCATCCACTGATGGGCAGACGGACTCCGTCAGATGCCACACTCAGCTGACAACGATGTTCCATAGTCATAGTGAGTAATCCTCATCATCCACTGATGAGCAGACGGACTCCATGAAATGCTACATTCAGCTGTGAATGTGACAACGATGTTCCACAGTCAAGGTGAGTAATCCTCATCATCCACTGATGGGCAGACGGATTCTGTGAGATGGCACATTCAGCTGTGAATGTGACAACGATGCTCCACAGTCATAGTGAGTAATCCTCATCATCCACTGATGAGCAGACGGACTCCGTCAGATGCCACGTTCAGCTGTGAATGTGACAACGATGTTCCACAGTCTAGGTGAGTAATCCTCATCATCCACTGATGGGCAGACGGATTCTGTGAGATGGCACATTCAGCTGTGAATGTGACAACGATGTTCCACAATCAAGGTGAGTAATCCTCATCATCCACTGATGGGCAGACGTACTCCATGAGGTGCACATTCAGCTGTGAATTTGACAACATGTTCCACAGTCAAGGTGAGTAATCCTCATCATCCACTGATGAGCAGACGGATTCTGTGAGATTGCACATTCAGCTGTGAATGTGACAACGATGTTCCACAATCAAGGTGAGTAATCCTCATCATCCACTGATGGGCAGACGGATTCTGTGAGATGGCACATTCAGCTGTGAATGTGACAACGATGTTCCACAGTCAAGGTGAGTAATCCTCCTCATCCACTGATGGGCAGACGGATTCTGTGAGATGGAACATTCAGCTGTGAATGTGACAACGATGTTCCACACTCAAGGTGAGTAATCCTCATCATCCACTTATTGGCAGACGGACTCCGTCAGATGCCACACTCAGCTGTGAATGTGACAACGATGCTCCACAGTCATAGTGAGTAATCCTCATCATCCACTGATGAGCAGACGGACTCCGTGAGATGCCACGTTCAGCTGTGAATGTGACAACGATGCTCCACAGTCATAGTGAGTAATCCTCATCATCCACTGATGGGCAGACGGACTCCGTCAGATGCCACACTTAGCTGTGAATGTGACAACGATGCTCCACAGTCATAGTGAGTAATCCTCATCATCAACTGATAAGCAGACGGACTCCGTCAGATGCCACACTCAGCTGTGAATGTGACAACGATGTTCCACAGTCATAGCGAGTAATCCTCATTATCCACTGATGGGCAGACGGACTCCGTCAGATGCCACACTCAGCTGTGAATGTGACAACGATGCTCCACAGTCATAGTGAGTAATCCTCATCATCCACTGATCAGCAGACGGACTCCGTGAGAAGCCACATTCAGCTGTGAATGTGACAACGATGCTCCACAGTCATAGTGAGTAATCCTCATCATCCACTGATGGGCAGACGGATTCTGTGAGATGGCATATTCAGCTGTGAATGTGACAACGATGCTCCACAGTCATGGTGAGTAATCCTCATCATCCACTGATAAGCAGACGGACTCCGTCAGATGCCACACTCAGCTGTGAATGTGACAACGATGCTCCACAGTCATGGTGAGTAATCTTCATCATCCACTGATGAGCAGATGGACTCCGCGAGAAGCCACATTCAGCTGTGAATGTGACAACGATGCTCCACAGTCATAGTGAGTAATCCTCATCATCCACTGATCAGCAGACGGACTCCGTCAGATGCCACATTCAGCTGTAAATGTGGCAACGATGATCCACCGCCACAGTGAGTGATCGTCAACAACAATTGATGAGCAGACACATTTTGTGACATGGCACACTCAGCTGTAAATGTCACAACATGTTCCACAGTCATGGTGAGTAATCCTCATCATCCACTGATGAGCAGACGGACTCCATGAGATGCCACATTCAGCTGTGAATGTGACAACAATGCTCCATAGTCATAGTGAGTAATCCTCATCATCCACTGATGAGCAGACGGACTCCATGAGATGCTACATTCAGCTGTGAATGTGACAACGATGCTCCACAGTCATAGTGAGTAATCCTCATCATCCACTGATAAGCAGACGGACTCCGTCAGATGCCACACTCAGCTGACAACGATGTTCCACAGTCATAGTAAGTAATCCTCATCATCCACTGATGGGCAGACGGACTCCGTCAGATGCCACACTCAGCTGTGAATGTGACAACGATGCTCCATAGTCATAGTGAGTAATCCTCATCATCCACTGATGGGCAGACGGATTCTGTGAGATGGCACATTCAGCTGTGAATGTGACAACGATGCTCCACAGTCATGGTGAGTAATCCTCATCATCCACTGATGAGCAGACGGACTCCGTCTGATGCCACACTCAGCTGTGAATGTGACAACGATGCTCCACAGTCATGGTGAGTAATCTTCATCATCCACTGATGAGCAGACGGACTCCGCGAGAAGCCACATTCAGCTGTGAATGTGACAACGATGCTCCACAGTCATTGTGAGTAATCCTCATCATCCACTGATCAGCAGCCGGACTCCGTGAGAAGCCACATTCAGCTGTAAATGTGGCAACGATGATCCACCGCCACAGTGAGTGATCGTCAACAACAATTGATGAGCAGACACATTTTGTGACATGGCACACTCAGCTGTAAATGTCACAACATGTTCCACAGTCATGGTGAGTAATCCTCATCATCCACTGATGAGCAGACGGACTCCATGAGATGCCACATTCAGCTGTGAATGTGACAACAATGCTCCATAGTCATAGTGAGTAATCCTCATCATCCACTGATGAGCAGACGGACTCCATGAGATGCTACATTCAGCTGTGAATGTGACAACGATGCTCCACAGTCATAGTGAGTAATCCTCATCATCCACTGATAAGCAGACGGACTCCGTCAGATGCCACACTCAGCTGACAACGATGTTCCACAGTCATAGTAAGTAATCCTCATCATCCACTGATGAGCAGACGGACTCCGTCAGATGCCACACTCAGCTGTGAATGTGACAACGATGCTCCACAGTCATGGTGAGTAATCTTCATCATCCACTGATGAGCAGACGGACTCCGCGAGAAGCCACATTCAGCTGTGAATGTGACAACGATGCTCCACAGTCATGGTGAGTAATCTTCATCATCCACTGATGAGCAGACGGACTCCGCGAGAAGCCACATTCAGCTGTGAATGTGACAACGATGCTCCACAGTCATAGTGAGTAATCCTCATCATCCACTGATGGGCAGACGGACTCCGTCAGATGCCACACTCAGCTGACAACGATGTTCCACAGTCATAGTAAGTAATCCTCATCATCCACTGATGAGCAGACGGACTCCGTCAGATGCCACACTCAGCTGTGAATGTGACAACGATGCTCCACAGTCATGGTGAGTAATCTTCATCATCCACTGATGAGCAGACGGACTCCGCGAGAAGCCACATTCAGCTGTGAATGTGACAACGATGGTCCACAGTCATAGTGAGTAATCCTCATCATCCACTGATGAGCAGACGGACTCCATGAGATGCCACATTCAGCTGTGAATGTGACAACAATGCTCCATAGTCATAGTGAGTAATCCTCATCATCCACTGATGAGCAGACGGACCCCATGAGATGCTACATTCAGCTGTGAATGTGACAACGATGCTCCACAGTCATAGTGAGTAATCCTCATCATCCACTGATAAGCAGACGGACTCCGTCAGATGCCACACTCAGCTGACAACGATGTTCCACAGTCATAGTAAGTAATCCTCATCATCCACTGATGAGCAGACGGACTCCGTCAGATGCCACACTCAGCTGTGAATGTGACAACGATGCTCCACAGTCATGGTGAGTAATCTTCATCATCCACTGATGAGCAGACGGACTCCGCGAGAAGCCACATTCAGCTGTGAATGTGACAACGATGGTCCACAGTCATAGTGAGTAATCCTCATCATCCACTGATGAGCAGACGGACTCCATGAGATGCCACATTCAGCTGTGAATGTGACAACAATGCTCCATAGTCATAGTGAGTAATCCTCATCATCCACTGATGAGCAGACGGACCCCATGAGATGCTACATTCAGCTGTGAATGTGACAACGATGCTCCACAGTCATAGTGAGTAATCCTCATCATCCACTGATAAGCAGACGGACTCCGTCAGATGCCACACTCAGCTGTGAATGTGACAACGATGTTCCACAGTCATAGTGAGTAATCCTCATCATCCACTGATGGGCAGACGGACTCCGTCAGATGCCAAACTCAGCTGTGAATGTGACAACGATGCTCCATAGTCATAGTGAGTAATCCTCATCATCCACTGATGGGCAGACGGATTCTGTGAGATGGCACATTCAGCTGTGAATGTGACAACGATGCTCCACAGTCATGGTGAGTAATCCTCATCATCCACTGATGGGCAGACGGATTCTGTGAGATGGCACATTCAGCTGTGAATGTGACAACGATGCTCCACAGTCATGGTGAGTAATCCTCATCATCCACTGATGAGCAGACGGACTCCGTCAGATGCCACACTCAGCTGTGAATGTGACAACGATGCTCCACAGTCATGGTGAGTAATCTTCATCATCCACTGATGAGCAGACGGACTCCGCGAGAAGCCACACTCAGCTGTGAATGTGACAACGATGCTCCACAGTCATTGTGAGTAATCCTCATCATCCACTGATCAGCAGACGGACTCCGTGAGAAGCCACATTCAGCTGTAAATGTGGCAACGATGATCCACCGCCACAGTGAGTGATCGTCAACAACAATTGATGAGCAGACACATTTTGTGACATGGCACACTCAGCTGTAAATGTCACAACATGTTCCACAGTCATGGTGAGTAATCCTCATCATCCACTGATGAACAGACGGACTCCATGAGATGCCACATTCAGCTGTGAATGTGACAACAATGCTCAATAGTCATAGTGAGTAATCCTCATCATCCACTGATGAGCAGACGGACTCCATGAGATGCTACATTCAGCTGTGAATGTGACAACGATGCTCCACAGTCATAGTGAGTAATCCTCATCATCCACTGATAAGCAGACGGACTCCGTCAGATGCCACACTCAGCTGACAACGATGTTCCACAGTCATAGTAAGTAATCCTCATCATCCACTGATGAGCAGACGGACTCCGTCAGATGCCACACTCAGCTGTGAATGTGACAACGATGCTCCACAGTCATGGTGAGTAATCTTCATCATCCACTGATGAGCAGACGGACTCCGCGAGAAGCCACATTCAGATGTGAATGTGACAACGATGGTCCACAGTCATAGTGAGTAATCCTCCTCATCCACTGATCAGCAGACGGACTCCGTGAGAAGCCACATTCAGCTGTAAATGGTGCAACGATGATCCACCGCCACAGTGAGTGATCGTCAACAACAATTGATGAGCAGACACATTTTGTGACATGGCACACTCAGCTGTAAATGTCACAACATGTTCCACAGTCATGGTGAGTAATCCTCATCATCCACTGATGAGCAGACGGACTCCATGAGATGCCACATTCAGCTGTGAATGTGACAACAATGCTCCATAGTCATAGTGAGTAATCCTCATCATCCACTGATGAGCAGACGGACCCCATGAGATGCTACATTCAGCTGTGAATGTGACAACGATGCTCCACAGTCATAGTGAGTAATCCTCATCATCCACTGATAAGCAGACGGACTCCGTCAGATGCCACACTCAGCTGTGAATGTGACAACGATGTTCCACAGTCATAGTGAGTAATCCTCATCATCCACTGATGGGCAGACGGACTCCGTCAGATGCCACACTCAGCTGTGAATGTGACAACGATGCTCCATAGTCATAGTGAGTAATCCTCATCATCCACTGATGGGCAGACGGATTCTATGAGATGGCACATTCAGCTGTGAATGTGACAACGATGCTCCACAGTCATGGTGAGTAATCCTCATCATCCACTGATGAGCAGACGGACTCCGTCAGATGCCACACTCAGCTGTGAATGTGACAACGATGCTCCACAGTCATGGTGAGTAATCTTCATCATCCACTGATGAGCAGACGGACTCCGCGAGAAGCCACATTCAGCTTTGAATGTGACAACGATGGTCCATAGTCATAGTGAGTAATCCTCATCATCCACTGATGGGCAGACGGACTCCGTCAGATGCCAAACTCAGCTGTGAATGTGACAACGATGCTCCATAGTCATAGTGAGTAATCCTCATCATCCACTGATGGGCAGACGGACTCCGCGAGAAGCCACATTCAGCTGTGAATGTGACAACATGTTCCACAGTCAAGGTGAGTAATCCTCCTCATCCACTGATGGGCAGACGGATTCTGTGAGATGTGACAACGATGTTCCACAGTCAAGGTGAGTAATCCTCATCATCCACTTATGGGCAGACGGACTCCGTCAGATGCCACACTCAGCTGTGAATGTGACAACGATGCTCCACAGTCATAGTGAGTAATCCTCATCATCCACAGATGAGCAGACGGACTCCGTCAGATGCCACACTCAGCTGTGAATGTGACAACGATGCTCCACAGTCATAGTGAGTAATCCTCATCATCCACTGATGAGCAGACGGACTCCGTGAGAAGCCACATTCAGCTGTGAATGTGACAACATGTTCCACAGTCAAGGTGAGTAATCTTCATCATCCACTGATGAGCAGACGGACTCCGCGAGAAGCCACATTCAGCTGTGAATGTGACAACGATGGTCCACAGTCATAGTGAGTAATCCTCATCATCCACTGATCAGCAGACGGACTCCGTGAGAAGCCACATTCAGCTGTAAATGTGACAACGATGATCCACCGCCACAGTGAGTGATCGTCAACAACAATTGATGAGCAGACAGATTTTGTGACATGGCACACTCAGCTGTAAATGTCAGAACATGTTCCACAGTCATGGTGAGTAATCCTCATCATCCACTGATGAGCAGACGGACTCCATGAGATGCCACATTCAGCTGTGAATGTGACAACAATGCTCCATAGTCATAGTGAGTAATCCTCATCATCCACTGATGAGCAGACGGACTCCATGAGATGCTACATTCAGCTGTGAATGTGACAACGATGTTCCACAGTCATAGTGAGTAATCCTCATCATCCACTGATGGGCAGACGGACTCCGTCAGATGCCACACTCAGCTGTGAATGTAACAACGATGCTCCATAGTCATAGTGAGTAATCCTCATCATCCACTGATGGGCAGACGGATTCTGTGAGATGGCACATTCAGCTGTGAATGTGACAACGATGCTCCACAGTCATGGTGAGTAATCCTCATCATCCACTGATGAGCAGACGGACTCCGTCAGATGCCACACTCAGCTGTGAATGTGACAACGATGCTCCACAGTCATGGTGAGTAACCTTCATCATCCACTGATGAGCAGACGGACTCCGCGAGAAGCCACATTCAGCTGTGAATGTGACAACGATGGTCCACAGTCATAGTGAGTAATCCTCATCATCCACTGATCAGCAGACGGCCTCCGTGAGAAGCCACATTCAGCTGTAAATGTGGCAACGATGATCCACCGCCACAGTGAGTGATCGTCAACAACAATTGATGAGCAGACACATTTTGTGACATGGCACACTCAGCTGTAAATGTCAGAACATGTTCCACAGTCATGGTGAGTAATCCTCATCATCCACTGATGAGCAGACGGACTCCATGAGATGCCACATTCAGCTGTGAATGTGACAACAATGCTCCATAGTCATAGTGAGTAATCCTCATCATCCACTGATGAGCAGACGGACTCCATGAAATGCTACATTCAGCTGTGAATGTGACAACAATGCTCCATAGTCATAGTGAGTAATCCTCATCATCCATTGATGGGCAGACGGACTCCGTGAGAAGCTACATTCAGCTGTGAATGTGACAACGATGTTCCACAGTCAAGGTGAGTAATCCTCATCATCCACTGATGGGCAGACGGATTCTTTGAGATGGCACATTCAGCTGTGAATGTGACAACGATGTTCCACAATCAAGGTGAGTAATCCTCATCATCCACTGATGGTCAGACGGACTCCGTCAGATGCCAAACTCAGCTGTGAATGTGACAACGATGCTCCATAGTCATAGTGAGTAATCCTCATCATCCACTGATGGGCAGACGGACTCCGCAAGAAGCCACATTCAGCTGTGAATGTGACAACGATGCTCCACAGTCATGGTGAGTAACCTTCATCATCCACTGATGAGCAGACGGACTCTGCGAGAAGCCACATTCAGCTGTGAATGTGACAACGATGGTCCACAGTCATAGTGAGTAATCCTCATCATCCACTGATCAGCAGACGGCCTCCGTGAGAAGCCACATTCAGCTGTAAATGTGGCAACGATGATCCACCGCCACAGTGAGTGATCGTCAACAACAATTGATGAGCAGACACATTTTGTGACATGGCACACTCAGCTGTAAATGTCAGAACATGTTCCACAGTCATGGTGAGTAATCCTCATCATCCACTGATGAGCAGACGGACTCCATGAGATGCCACATTCAGCTGTGAATGTGACAACAATGCTCCATAGTCATAGTGAGTAATCCTCATCATCCACTGATGAGCAGACGGACTCCATGAAATGCTACATTCAGCTGTGAATGTGACAACGATGTTCCACAGTCAAGGTGAGTAATCCTCATCATCCACTGATGGGCAGACGGATTCTTTGAGATGGCACATTCAGCTGTGAATGTGACAACGATGTTCCACAATCAAGGTGAGTAATCCTCATCATCCACTGATGGTCAGACGGACTCCGTCAGATGCCAAACTCAGCTGTGAATGTGACAACGATGCTCCATAGTCATAGCGAGTAATCATCATCATCCACTGATGGGCAGACGGACTCCGCAAGAAGCCACATTCAGCTGTGAATGTGACAACATGTTCCACAGTCAAGGTGAGTAATCCTCATCATCCACTGATGAGCAGACGGACTCCGTGAGAAGCCACATTCAGCTGTGAATGTGACAACATGTTCCACAGTCAAGGTGAGTAATCCTCCTCATCCACTGATGGGCAGACGGATTCTGTGAGATGGCACATTCAGCTGTGAATGTGACAACGATGTTCCACAGTCAAGGTGAGTAATCCTCATCATCCACTTATGGGCAGACGGACTCCGTCAGATGCCACACTCAGCTGTGAATGTGACAACGATGCTCCACAGTCATAGTGAGTAATCCTCATCATCCACTGATGAGCAGACGGACTCCGTCAGATGCCACGTTCAGCTGTGAATGTGACAACGATGCTCCACAGTCATAGTGAGTAATCCTCATCATCCACTGATGAGCAGACGGACTCCGTCAGATGCCACGTTCAGCTGTGAATGTGACAACGATGTTCCACAGTCAAGGTGAGTAATCCTAATCATCCACTGATGGGCAGACGGATTCTGTGAGATGGCACATTCAGCTGTGAATGTGACAACGATGTTCCACAATCAAGGTGAGTAATCCTCATCATCCACGGATGGGCAGACGGACTCCGTCAGATGCCAAACTCAGCTGTGAATGTGACAACGATGCTCCATAGTCATAGTGAGTAATCCTCATCATCCACTGATGGGCAGACGGACTCCGCAAGAAGCCACATTCAGCTGTGAATGTGACAACGATGCTCCACAGTCATGGTGAGTAACCTTCATCATCCACTGATGAGCAGACGGACTCCGCGAGAAGCCACATTCAGCTGTGAATGTGACAACGATGGTCCACAGTCATAGTGAGTAATCCTCATCATCCACTGATCAGCAGACGGCCTCCGTGAGAAGCCACATTCAGCTGTAAATGTGGCAACGATGATCCACCGCCACAGTGAGTGATCGTCAACAACAATTGATGAGCAGACACATTTTGTGACATGGCACACTCAGCTGTAAATGTCAGAACATGTTCCACAGTCATGGTGAGTAATCCTCATCATCCACTGATGAGCAGACGGACTCCATGAGATGCCACATTCAGCTGTGAATGTGACAACAATGCTCCATAGTCATAGTGAGTAATCCTCATCATCCACTGATGAACAGACGGACTCCATGAAATGCTACATTCAGCTGTGAATGTGACAACGATGTTCCACAGTCAAGGTGAGTAATCCTCATCATCCACTGATGGGCAGACGGATTCTTTGAGATGGCACATTCAGCTGTGAATGTGACAACGATGTTCCACAATCAAGGTGAGTAATCCTCATCATCCACTGATGGTCAGACGGACTCCGTCAGATGCCAAACTCAGCTGTGAATGTGACAACGATGCTCCATAGTCATAGCGAGTAATCATCATCATCCACTGATGGGCAGACGGACTCCGCAAGAAGCCACATTCAGCTGTGAATGTGACAACATGTTCCACAGTCAAGGTGAGTAATCCTCATCATCCACTGATGAGCAGACGGACTCCGTGAGAAGCCACATTCAGCTGTGAATGTGACAACATGTTCCACAGTCAAGGTGAGTAATCCTCCTCATCCACTGATGGGCAGACGGATTCTGTGAGATGGCACATTCAGCTGTGAATGTGACAACGATGTTCCACAGTCAAGGTGAGTAATCCTCATCATCCACTTATGGGCAGACGGACTCCGTCAGATGCCACACTCAGCTGTGAATGTGACAACGATGCTCCACAGTCATAGTGAGTAATCCTCATCATCCACTGATGAGCAGACGGACTCCGTCAGATGCCACGTTCAGCTGTGAATGTGACAACGATGCTCCACAGTCATAGTGAGTAATCCTCATCATCCACTGATGAGCAGACGGACTCCGTCAGATGCCACGTTCAGCTGTGAATGTGACAACGATGTTCCACAGTCAAGGTGAGTAATCCTAATCATCCACTGATGGGCAGACGGATTCTGTGAGATGGCACATTCAGCTGTGAATGTGACAACGATGTTCCACAATCAAGGTGAGTAATCCTCATCATCCACGGATGGGCAGACGGACTCCGTCAGATGCCAAACTCAGCTGTGAATGTGACAACGATGCTCCATAGTCATAGTGAGTAATCCTCATCATCCACTGATGGGCAGACGGACTCCATGAGATGCCACATTCAGCTGTGAATGTGACAACGATGCTCCACAGTCATGGTGAGTAACCTTCATCATCCACTGATGAGCAGACGGACTCCGCGAATCCACATTCAGCTGTGAATGTGACAACGATGGTCCACAGTCATAGTGAGTAATCCTCATCATCCACTGATCAGCAGACGGCCTCCGTGAGAAGCCACATTCAGCTGTAAATGTGGCAACGATGATCCACCGCCACAGTGAGTGATCGTCAACAACAATTGATGAGCAGACACATTTTGTGACATGGCACACTCAGCTGTAAATGTCAGAACATGTTCCACAGTCATGGTGAGTAATCCTCATCATCCACTGATGAGCAGACGGACTCCATGAGATGCCACATTCAGCTGTGAATGTGACAACAATGCTCCATAGTCATAGTGAGTAATCCTCATCATCCACTGATGAGCAGACGGACTCCATGAAATGCTACATTCAGCTGTGAATGTGACAACGATGTTCCACAGTCAAGGTGAGTAATCCTCATCATCCACTGATGGGCAGACGGATTCTTTGAGATGGCACATTCAGCTGTGAATGTGACAACGATGTTCCACAATCAAGGTGAGTAATCCTCATCATCCACTGATGGTCAGACGGACTCCGTCAGATGCCAAACTCAGCTGTGAATGTGACAACGATGCTCCATAGTCATAGCGAGTAATCATCATCATCCACTGATGGGCAGACGGACTCCGCAAGCCACATTCAGCTGTGAATGTGACAACATGTTCCACAGTCAAGGTGAGTAATCCTCATCATCCACTGATGAGCAGACGGACTCCGTGAGAAGCCACATTCAGCTGTGAATGTGACAACATGTTCCACAGTCAAGGTGAGTAATCCTCCTCATCCACTGATGGGCAGACGGATTCTGTGAGATGGCACATTCAGCTGTGAATGTGACAACGATGTTCCACAGTCAAGGTGAGTAATCCTCATCATCCACTTATGGGCAGACGGACTCCGTCAGATGCCACACTCAGCTGTGAATGTGACAACGATGCTCCACAGTCATAGTGAGTAATCCTCATCATCCACTGATGAGCAGACGGACTCCGTCAGATGCCACGTTCAGCTGTGAATGTGACAACGATGCTCCACAGTCATAGTGAGTAATCCTCATCATCCACTGATGAGCAGACGGACTCCGTCAGATGCCACGTTCAGCTGTGAATGTGACAACGATGTTCCACAGTCAAGGTGAGTAATCCTAATCATCCACTGATGGGCAGACGGATTCTGTGAGATGGCACATTCAGCTGTGAATGTGACAACGATGTTCCACAATCAAGGTGAGTAATCCTCATCATCCACGGATGGGCAGACGGACTCCGTCAGATGCCAAACTCAGCTGTGAATGTGACAACGATGCTCCATAGTCATAGTGAGTAATCCTCATCATCCACTGATGGGCAGACGGACTCCGCAAGAAGCCACATTCAGCTGTGAATGTGACAACGATGCTCCACAGTCATGGTGAGTAACCTTCATCATCCACTGATGAGCAGACGGACTCCGCGAGAAGCCACATTCAGCTGTGAATGTGACAACGATGGTCCACAGTCATAGTGAGTAATCCTCATCATCCACTGATCAGCAGACGGCCTCCGTGAGAAGCCACATTCAGCTGTAAATGTGGCAACGATGATCCACCGCCACAGTGAGTGATCGTCAACAACAATTGATGAGCAGACACATTTTGTGACATGGCACACTCAGCTGTAAATGTCAGAACATGTTCCACAGTCATGGTGAGTAATCCTCATCATCCACTGATGAGCAGACGGACTCCATGAGATGCCACATTCAGCTGTGAATGTGACAACAATGCTCCATAGTCATAGTGAGTAATCCTCATCATCCACTGATGAGCAGACGGACTCCATGAAATGCTACATTCAGCTGTGAATGTGACAACGATGTTCCACAGTCAAGGTGAGTAATCCTCATCATCCACTGATGGGCAGACGGATTCTTTGAGATGGCACATTCAGCTGTGAATGTGACAACGATGTTCCACAATCAAGGTGAGTAATCCTCATCATCCACTGATGGTCAGACGGACTCCGTCAGATGCCAAACTCAGCTGTGAATGTGACAACGATGCTCCATAGTCATAGCGAGTAATCATCATCATCCACTGATGGGCAGACGGACTCCGCAAGAAGCCACATTCAGCTGTGAATGTGACAACATGTTCCACAGTCAAGGTGAGTAATCCTCATCATCCACTGATGAGCAGACGGACTCCGTGAGAAGCCACATTCAGCTGTGAATGTGACAACATGTTCCACAGTCAAGGTGAGTAATCCTCCTCATCCACTGATGGGCAGACGGATTCTGTGAGATGGCACATTCAGCTGTGAATGTGACAACGATGTTCCACAGTCAAGGTGAGTAATCCTCATCATCCACTTATGGGCAGACGGACTCCGTCAGATGCCACACTCAGCTGTGAATGTGACAACGATGCTCCACAGTCATAGTGAGTAATCCTCATCATCCACTGATGAGCAGACGGACTCCGTCAGATGCCACGTTCAGCTGTGAATGTGACAACGATGCTCCACAGTCATAGTGAGTAATCCTCATCATCCACTGATGAGCAGACGGACTCCGTCAGATGCCACGTTCAGCTGTGAATGTGACAACGATGTTCCACAGTCAAGGTGAGTAATCCTAATCATCCACTGATGGGCAGACGGATTCTGTGAGATGGCACATTCAGCTGTGAATGTGACAACGATGTTCCACAATCAAGGTGAGTAATCCTCATCATCCACGGATGGGCAGACGGACTCCGTCAGATGCCAAACTCAGCTGTGAATGTGACAACGATGCTCCATAGTCATAGTGAGTAATCCTCATCATCCACTGATGGGCAGACGGACTCCGCAAGAAGCCACATTCAGCTGTGAATGTGACAACGATGCTCCACAGTCATGGTGAGTAACCTTCATCATCCACTGATGAGCAGACGGACTCCGCGAGAAGCCACATTCAGGTGTGAATGTGACAACGATGGTCCACAGTCATAGTGAGTAATCCTCATCATCCACTGATCAGCAGACGGCCTCCGTGAGAAGCCACATTCAGCTGTAAATGTGGCAACGATGATCCACCGCCACAGTGAGTGATCGTCAACAACAATTGATGAGCAGACACATTTTGTGACATGGCACACTCAGCTGTAAATGTCAGAACATGTTCCACAGTCATGGTGAGTAATCCTCATCATCCACTGATGAGCAGACGGACTCCATGAGATGCCACATTCAGCTGTGAATGTGACAACAATGCTCCATAGTCATAGTGAGTAATCCTCATCATCCACTGATGAGCAGACGGACTCCATGAAATGCTACATTCAGCTGTGAATGTGACAACGATGTTCCACAGTCAAGGTGAGTAATCCTCATCATCCACTGATGGGCAGACGGATTCTTTGAGATGGCACATTCAGCTGTGAATGTGACAACGATGTTCCACAATCAAGGTGAGTAATCCTCATCATCCACTGATGGTCAGACGGACTCCGTCAGATGCCAAACTCAGCTGTGAATGTGACAACGATGCTCCATAGTCATAGCGAGTAATCCTCATCATCCACTGATGGGCAGACGGACTCCGCAAGAAGCCACATTCAGCTGTGAATGTGACAACATGTTCCACAGTCAAGGTGAGTAATCCTCATCATCCACTGATGAGCAGACGGACTCCGTGAGAAGCCACATTCAGCTGTGAATGTGACAACATGTTCCACAGTCAAGGTGAGTAATCCTCCTCATCCACTGATGGGCAGACGGATTCTGTGAGATGGCACATTCAGCTGTGAATGTGACAACGATGTTCCACAGTCAAGGTGAGTAATCCTCATCATCCACTTATGGGCAGACGGACTCCGTCAGATGCCACACTCAGCTGTGAATGTGACAACAATGCTCCATAGTCATAGTGAGTAATCCTCATCATCCACTGATGAGCAGACGGACTCCATGAGATGCTACATTCAGCTGTGAATGTGACAACAATGCTCCATAGTCATAGTGAGTAATCCTCATCATCCACTGATGGGCAGACGGACTCCGTGAGAAGCTACATTCAGCTGTGAATGTGACAACGATGTTCCACAGTCAAGGTGAGTAATCCTCATCATCCACTTATGGGCAGACGGATTCTGTGAGATGGCACATTCAGCTGTGAATGTGACAACGATGTTCCACAATCAAGGTGAGTAATCCTCATCATCCACGGATGGGCAGACGGACTCCGTCAGATGCCAAACTCAGCTGTGAATGTGACAACGATGCTCCATAGTCATAGTGAGTAATCCTCATCATCCACTGATGGGCAGACGGACTCCGCGAGAAGCCACATTCAGCTGTGAATGTGACAACATGTTCCACAGTCAAGGTGAGCAATCCTCATCATCCACTGATGAGCAGACGGACTCCGTGAGAAGCCACATTCAGCTGTGAATGTGACAACATGTTCCACAGTCAAGGTGAGTAATCTTCATCATCCACTGATGAGCAGACGGACTCCGCGAGAAGCCACATTCAGCTGTGAATGTGACAACGATGGTCCACAGTCATAGTGAGTAATCCTCATCATCCACTGATCAGCAGACGGACTCCGTGAGAAGCCACACTCAGCTATAAATGTGACAACGATGATCCACCGCCACAGTGAGTGATCGTCAACAACAATTGATGAGCAGACAGATTTTGTGACATGGCACACTCAGCTGTAAATGTCAGAACATGTTCCACAGTCATGGTGAGTAATCCTCATCATCCACTGATGAGCAGACGGACTCCATGAGATGCCACATTCAGCTGTGAATGTGACAACAATGCTCCATAGTCATAGTGAGTAATCCTCATCATCCACTGATGAGCAGACGGACTCCATGAGATGCTACATTCAGCTGTGAATGTGACAACAATGCTCCATAGTCATAGTGAGTAATCCTCATCATCCACTGATGGGCAGACGGACTCCGTGAGAAGCTACATTCAGCTGTGAATGTGACAACGATGTTCCACAGTCAAGGTGAGTAATCCTCATCATCCACTTATGGGCAGACGGATTCTGTGAGATGGCACATTCCGCTGTGAATGTGACAACGATGCTCCACAGTCTTAGTGAGTAATCCTCATTATCCACTGATGGGCAGACGGACTCCGTCAGATGCCACACTCAGCTGTGAATGTTACAACGATGCTCCATAGTCATAGTGAGTAATCCTCATCATCCACTGATGAGCAGACGGACTCCGTCAGATGCCACACTCAGCTTTGAATGTGACAACGATGGTCCACAGTCATAGTGGGTAATCCTCATCATCCACTGATGAGCAGACGGACTCCGTGAGAAGCCACATTCCGCTGTGAATGTGACAACGATGGTCCACAGTCATAGTGAGTAATCCTCATCATCCACTGATCAGCAGACGGACTCCATGAGACGCCACATTCAGCTGTAAATGTGACAACGATGATCCACCGCCACAGTGAGTGATCGTCAACAACAATTGATGAGCAGACAGATTTTGTGACATGGCACACTCAGCTGTAAATGTCACAATATGTTCCACAGTCATGGTGAGTAATCCTCATCATCCACTGATGAGCAGACGGACTCCATGAGAAGCCACATTCAGCTGTGAATGTGACAACAATGCTCCATAGTCATAGTGAGTAATCCTCATCATCCACTGATGGGCAGACGGACTCCGTGAGAAGCTACATTCAGCTGTGAATGGGACAACGATGCTCCACAGTTAAGGTGAGTAATCCTCATCATCCACTGATGAGCGGACGGACTTCATGAGAAGCCACACTCTGCTGAGACAACGATGCTCAACAAAGTCATAGTGAGTAATCATCATCATCCATTGATAAACAAAATGATTGGTGAAATGCCACACTCAGCTGTGAATGTGACAACGATGCTCCACAGTCAAAGCGAGTAATCATCATCATCATCCACCGATGAACAAAATTATTGGTGAAATGCCACACTCGGCTTTGAATGTGAGAACAATGCTCTATAATTATTATGAATGATTCTCATCATCCATCGATCCACAAATGGACTGGTTTACACTACATTTATTCTTCCGGTTTACACGGCTATCGGCCTGTCTGGTTTACATGACTATTAATCTGTCTGGTTTACACGACTATTTATCCTTCTGGTTTACATGACTAGACCTATTTATCCATCTGGTTTACAAGACTCATCCATATGGTTTATACCACTATTTATCA
>JASAOE010001177.1:0-39651 GCA_029964075.1 Patiria pectinifera
TCCTGTGATTTTTTTCTTTCCGAAATTCACCCGGAAAGACCTTTTAAAATGAGAGTTCCGCGTTTTACCCACCTAGGTTTTTTTGTGCAAATAGGCCTGTTGCAAGCTATGTGCAGTATACGCGTACTGGCTCCGATGCTGTAGGAGGGGGCATCTTTATCGCTGCAAAACCAACATTACAAATCGTCACAATGTTTTAATTTTCATCTGGATAAGTGTATTATATTCTCAACAACTCCTGTGATTTTTTTTTTCGGAAATTCACCAGGGAAGACTTTTTAAAATGAGAGTTCCGCGTTTTACCCACCTAGGTTTTTTGTGCAAATAGGCCCAATGCACGGTATGTGCAATATACGCGTACCGGCTCCGATGCCGTAGGAGGGGGCATATTTAACCCTGCAGAACCAACATGAAAAATCGTCACAATGTTTTAATTTTCATCTGGATAAGTGTATTATATTCGCAACAACTCCTCTGATTTTTTTCTTTCGGAAATTCACCCGGGAAGACTTTTTAAAATGAGAGTTCCGCGTTTTACCCACCTAGGTTTTTGTGCAAATAGGCCTATTGCACGGTATGTGCTGTATACGCGTACGTGCTCCGATGCTGTAGGAGGGGGCATCTTTATCGCTGCAGAACCAACATTAAAAATCGTCCCAATGTTTTAATTTTCATCTGGATAAGTGTATTATATTCTCAACAACTCCTCTGATTTTTTTCTTTCCGAAATTCACCCGGGAAGACCTTTTAAAATGAGAGTTCCGCGTTTTACCCACCTAGGTTTTTTTGTGCAAATAGGCCTATTGCACGGTATGTGCAGTATACGCGTACCGGCTCCGATGCCGTAGGAGGGGGCATATTTAACCCTGCAGAACCAACATGAAAAATCGTCACAATGTTTTAATTTTCATCTGGATAAGTGTATTATATTCTCAACAACTCCTCTGATTTTTTTCTTTCGGAAATTCACCCGGGAAGACTTTTTAAAATGAGACTTCCGCGTTTTACCCACCTAGGTTTTTTTCTGCAAATAGGCCCAATGCACGGTATGTGCAGTATACGCGTACCGGCTCCGATGTCGTAGGAGGGGGCATATTTAACACTGCAGAACCAACATGAAAAATCCTCACAATGTTTTAATTTTCATCTGGATAAGTGTATTATATTCTCAACAACTCCTGTGATTTTTTTCTTTCGGAAATTCACCAGGTAAGACTTTTTAAAATGAGAGTTCCGCGTTTTACCCACCTAGGTTTTTGTGCAAATAGGCCTATTGCACGGTATGTGCTGTATACGCGTACGTGCTCCGATGCTGTAGGAGGGGGCATCTTTATTGCTGCAGAACCAACATTAAAAATCGTCCCAAAGTTTTAATTTTAATCTGGATAAGTGTATTATATTCTCAACAACTCCTGTGATTTTTTTCTTTCCGAAATTCACCCGGGAAGACTTTTTAAAATGAGAGTTCCGCGTTTTACCCACCTAGGTTTTTGTGCAAATAGGCCTATTGCACGGTATGTGCTGTATACGCGTACGTGCTCCGATGCTGTAGGAGGGGGCATCTTTATCGCTGCAGAACCAACATGAAAAATCGTCCCAATGTTTTAATTTTAATCTGGATAAGTTTATTATATTCTCAACAACTCCTCTGATTTTTTTCTTTCGGAAATTCACCCTGGAAGACTTTTTAAAATGAGAATTCCGCGTTTTACCCAGCGTTTTACCCACCTAGGTTTTTTTCTGCAAATAGGCCCAATGCACGGTATGTGCAGTATACGCGTACCGGCTCCAATGCCGTAGGAGGGGGCATATTTAACCCTGCAGAACCAACACTAAAAATCGTCACAATGTTTTAATTTTCATCTGGATAAGTGTATTATATTCTCAACAACTCCTGTGATTTTTTTCTTTCTGAAATTCACCCGGGAAGACTTTTTAAAATGAGAGTTCCGCGTTTTACCCACCTAGGTTTTTGTGCAAATAGGCCTATTGCACGGTATGTGCTGTATACGCGTACGTGCTCCGATGCTGTAGGAGGGGGCATCTTTATCGCTGCAGAACCACCATTAAAATCGTCCCAATGTTTTAATTTTAATCTGGATAAGTGTATTATATTCTCAACAACTCCTCTGATTTTTTTCTTTCCGAAATTCATCCGGGAAGACCTTTTAAAATGAGAGTTCAACGTTTTACCCACCCAGGTTTTTTTGTGCAAATAGGCCTGTTGCAAGCTATGTGCAGTATACGCGTACTGGCTCCGATGCTGTAGGAGGGGGCATCTTTATCGCTGCAGAACCAACACTAAAAATCGTCACAATGTTTTAATTTTCATCTGGATAAGTGTATTATATTCTCAACAACTCCTCTGATTTTTTTCTTACCGAAATTCACCCGGGAAGACCTTTTAAAATGAGAGTTCCGCGTTTTACCCACCTAGGTTTTTGTGCAAATAGGCCTAATGCACGGTATGTGCAGTATACGCGTACCGGCTCCGATGCCGTAGGAGGGGGCATATTTAACCCTGCAGAACCAACATTAAAAATTCTCAAAATGTTTTAATTTTCATCTGGATAAGTGTATTATATTCTCAACAACTCCTGTGATTTTTTTCTTTCCGAAATTCACCCGAGAAGACCTTTTAAAATGAGAGTTCCGCGTTTTACCCACCTAGGTTTTTGGGCAAATAGGCCCGTTGCAAGCTATGTGCAGTATACGCGTACTGGCTCCGATGCTGTAGGAGGGGGCATCTTTATCGCTGCAGAACCAACATTAAAAATCGTTACAATGTTTTAATTTTAATCTGGATAAGTGTATTATATTCTCAACAACTCCTCTGATCTTTTTCTTTCTTAAATTCACCCGGGAAGACTTTTTAAAATGAGAGTTCCGCGTTTTACCCACCTAGGTTTTTGTGCAAATAGGCCTATTGCACGGTATGTGCAGTATACGCGTACTGGCTCCGATGCTGTAGGAGGGGGCATCTTTATCGCTGCAGAACCAACATTAAAAATCGTCACAATGTTTTAATTTTAATCTGGATAAGTGTATTATATTCTCAACAACTCCTCTGATTTTTTTCTTTCGGAAATTCACCCGGGAAGACTTTTTAAAATGAGAGTTCCGCGTTTTACCCACCTAGGTTTTTTTCTGCAAATAGGCCCAATGCCCGGTATGTGCAGTATACGCGTACCGGCTCCGATGTCGTAGGAGGGGGCATATTTAACACTGCAGAACCAACATGAAAAATCCTCACAATGTTTTAATTTTCATCTGGATAAGTGTATTATATTCTCAACAACTCCTGTGATTTTTTTCTTTCGGAAATTCACCAGGTAAGACTTTTTAAAATGAGAGTTCCGCGTTTTACCCACCTAGGTTTTTGTGCAAATAGGCCTATTGCACGGTATGTGCTGTATACGCGTACGTGCTCCGATGCTGTAGGAGGGGGCATCTTTATCGCTGCAGAACCAACATTAAAAATCGTCCCAAAAGTTTTAATTTTAATCTGGATAAGTGTATTATATTCTCAACAACTCCTCTGATTTTTTTCTTTCCGAAATTCACCCGGGAAGACTTTTTAAAATGAGAGTTCCGCGTTTTACCCACCTAGGTTTTTGTGCAAATAGGCCTATTGCACGGTATGTGCTGTATACGCGTACGTGCTCCGATGCTGTAGGAGGGGGCATCTTTATCGCTGCAGAACCAACATGAAAAATCGTCCCAATGTTTTAATTTTAATCTGGATAAGTGTATTATATTCTCAACAACTCCTCTGATTTTTTTCTTTCGGAAATTCACCCTGGAAGACTTTTTAAAATGAGAGTTCCGCGTTTTACCCACCTAGGTTTTTTTGTGCAAATAGGCCCAATGCACGGTATGTGCAGTATACGCGTACTGGCTCCGATGCCGTAGGAGGGGGCATATTTAACCCTGCAGAACCAACATGAAAAATCGTCACAATGTTTTAATTTTAATCTGGATAAGTGTATTATATTCTCAACAACTCCTCTGATTTTTTTCTTTCGGAAATTCACCCGGGAAGACCTTTTAAAATGAGAGTTCCGCGTTTTACCCACCTAGGTTTTTGTGCAAATAGGCCTATTGCACGGTATGTGCTGTATACGCGTACGTGCTCCGATGCTGTAGGAGGGGGCATCTTTATCGCTGCAGAACCAACATTAAAAATCGTCCCAATGTTTTAATTTTAATCTGGATAAGTGTATTATATTCTCAACAACTCCAGTGATTTTTTTCTTTCCGAAATTCACCCGGGAAGACCTTTTAAAATGAGAGTTCCGCGTTTTACCCACCTAGGTTTTTTTGTGCAAATAGGCCTGTTGCAAGCTATGTGCAGTATACGCGTACTGGCTCCGATGCTGTAGGAGGGGGCATCTTTATCGCTGCAGAACCAACATTAAAAATCGACACAATGTTTTAATTTTCATCTGGATAAGTGTATTATATTCTCAACAACTCCTGTGATTTTTTTCTTTCCGAAATTCACCCGGGAAGACCTTTTGAAATGAGAGTTCCGCGTTTTACCCACCTAGGTTTTTGTGCAAATAGGCCCAATGCACGGTATGTGCAGTATACGCGTACCGGCTCCGATGCCGTAGGAGGGGGCATATTTAACCCTGCAGAACCAACATGAAAAATCGTCACAATGTTTTAATTTTAATCTGGATAAGTGTATTATATTCTCAACAACTCCTCTGATTTTTTTCTTTCGGAAATTCACCCGGGAAGACTTTTTAAAATGAGAGTTCCGCGTTTTACCCACCTAGGTTTTTGTGCAAATAGGCCCAATGCACGGTATGTGCAGTATACGCGTACTGGCTCCGATGCTGTAGGAGGGGGCATATTTATCGCTGCAGAACCAACATTAAAAATCGTCACAATGTTTTAATTTTAATCTGGATAAGTGTATTATATTCTCAACAACTCCTCTGATTTTTTTCTTTCGGAAATTCACCCGGGAAGACTTTTTAAAATGAGAGTTCCGCGTTTTACCCACCTAGGTTTTTTGTGCAAATAGGCCCAATGCACGGTATGTGCAGTATACGCGTACCGGCTCCGATGCCGTAGGAGGGGGCATATTTAAACCTGCAGAACCAACATGAAAAATCCTCACAATGTTTTAATTTTCATCTGGATAAGTGTATTATATTCTCAACAACTCCTGTGATTTTTTTCTTTCGGAAATTCACCAGGTAAGACTTTTTAAAATGAGAGTTCCGCGTTTTACCCACCTAGGTTTTTGTGCAAATAGGCCTATTGCACGGTATGTGCTGTATACGCGTACGTTCTGCGATGCGGTTAGAGGTGGCAGCTTTATTGCTGCAGAACCAACATTAAAAATCGTCCCAAAGTTTTAATTTTAATCTGGATAAGTGTATTATATTCTCAACAACTCCTGTGATTTTTTTCTTTCCGAAATTCACCCGGGAAGACCTTTTAAAATGAGAGTTCCGCGTTTAACCCACCTAGGTTTTTGTGCAAATAGGCCTATTGCACGGTATGTGCTGTATACGCGTACGTGCTCCGATGCTGTAGGAGGGGGCATCTTTATCGCTGCAAAACCAACATTACAAATCGTCACAATGTTTTAATTTTCATCTGGATAAGTGTATTATATTCTCAACAACTCCTCTGATTTTTTCCTTCCGAAATTCACCCGGGAAGACCTTTTAAAATGAGAGTTCCGCGTTTTACCCACCTAGGTTTTTTGTGCAAATAGGCCCAATGCACGGTATGTGCAGTATAAGCGTACTGGCTCCGATGCCGTAGGATTGGGCATATTTAACGCTGCATAACCAACATTAAAATTCGTCACAATGTTTTAATTTTCATCTGGATAAGTGTATTATATTCTCAACAACTCCTGTGATTTTTTTTCTTTCGGAAATTCACCCGGGAAGACCTTTTAAAATGAGAGTTCCGCGTTTTACCCACCTAGGTTTTTTTGTGCAAATAGGCCTATTGCACGGTATGTGCAGTATACGCGTACGTGCTCCGATGCCGTAGGAGGGGGCATATTTATCGCTGCAAAACCAACATTAAAAATCGTCACAATGTTTTAATTTTAATCTGGATAAGTGTATTATATTCTCAACAACACCTCTGATTTTTTTTCTTCTGAAATTCACCTGGGAAGACTTTTTAAAATGAGAGTTCCGCGTTTTACCCAGCGTTTTACCCACCTAGGTTTTTTGTGCAAATAGGCCGAATGCACGGTATGTGCTGTATACGCGTACCGGCTCCGATGCCGTAGGAGGGGGCATATTTAACCCTGCAGAACCAACATGAAAAATCGTCACAATGTTTTAATTTTAATCTGGATAAGTGTATTATATTCTCAACAACTCCTGTGTTTTTTTTCTTTCGGAAACTCACCAGGTAAGACCTTTTAAAATGAGAGTTCCGCGTTTTACCCACCTAGGTTTTTTCGTGCAAATAGGCCTGTTGCAAGCTATGTGCAGTATACGCGTACTGGCTCCGATGCTGTAGGAGGGGGCATCTTTATCGCTGCAGAACCAACATTAAAAATCGTCACAATGTTTTAATTTTAATCTGGATAAGTGTATTATATTCTCAACAACTCCTGTGATTTTTTTCTTTCCCAAATTCACCCGGGAAGACCTTTTAAAATGAGAGTTCCGCGTTTTACCCACCTAGGTTTTTTGTGCAAATAGGCCCAATGCACGGTATGTGCAGTATACGCATACCGGCTCCGATGCCGTAGGAGGGGGCATATTTAACCCTGCAGAACCAACATGAAAAATCGTCACAATGTTTTAATTTTAATCTGGATAAGTGTATTATATTCTCAACAACTCCTCTGATTTTTTTCTTTCGTAAATTCACCCGGGAAGACTTTATAAAATGAGAGTTCCGCGTTTTACCCACCTAGGTTTTTTTTGTGCAAATAGGCCCAATACACGGTATGTGCAGTATACGCGTACCGGCTCCGATGCCGTAGGAGGGGGCATATTTATCGCTGCAGAACCACCATTAAAAATCGTCACAATGTTTTGATTTTAATCTGGATAAGTGTATTATATTCTCAACAACTCCTGTGATTTTTTTCTTTCCGAAATTCACCCGGGAAGACCTTTTAAAATGAGAGTTCCGCGTTTTACCCACCTAGGTTTTTGTGCAAATAGGCCCAATGCACGGTATGTGCAGTATACGCGTACCGGCTCCGATGCCGTAGGAGGGGGCATATTTAACCCTGCAGAACCAACATTAAAAATCGTCACAATGTTTTAATTTTAATCTGGATAAGTGTATTATATTCTCAACAACTCCTGTGATTTTTTTCTTTCGGAAATTCACCAGGGAAGACTTTTTAAAATGAGAGTTCCGCGTTTTACCCACCTAGGTTTTTGTGCAAATATTTCTATTGCGCAGTATGTGCTGTATACGCGTACGTGCTCCGATGCTGTAGGAGGGGGCATCTTTATCGCTGCAGAACCAACATTAAAAATCGTCCCAATGTTTTAATTTTAATCTGGATAAGTGTATTATATTCTCAAAGACTCCTCTGATTTTTTTCTTTCCCAAATTCACCCGGGAAGACCTTTTAAAATGAGAGTTCCGCGTTTTACCCACCTAGGTTTTTTGTGCAAATAGGCCCAATGCACGGTATGTGCAGTATACGCATACCGGCTCCGATGTCGTAGGAGGGGGCATATTTAACCCTGCAGAACCAACATTAAAAATCGTCACAATGTTTTAATTTTAATCTGGATAAGTGTATTATATTCTCAACAACTCCTGTGATTTTTTTCTTTCCCAAATTCACCCGGAAAGACCTTTTAAAATGAGAGTTCCGCGTTTTACCCACCTAGGTTTTTTTGTGCAAATAGGCCTGTTGCAAGCTATGTGCAGTATACGCGTACGTGCTCCGATGCTGTAGGAGGGGGCATCTTTATCGCTGCAGAACCAACATTAAAAATCGTCACAATCTTTTAATTTTAATCTGGATAAGTGTATTATATCCTCAACAACTCCTAGAAATGTTTTCGTTGAAAAATTAACCCGGAAAGACCCTCTGCTTTTAGAGTTCCCCGTTTTTGCAAGTCAGAAAAATGAAGACGGGAAGGACCTATATTTTAGAGTTCTGCGTTTTACCCTGGCAGCGCGATGGGTATATACGGGCCTAATGCACGTTAATAAAATGTACGTGTAAATACTTACTATGCGGAGGGGGGGGGGGTGTTTACCGATGCCTAACTATTATTAAATGTGATGATAATTTCTTAATTTTGATGTTGATAATTGTCTGATATTTGTCAGTATCATAATTGTCTATGTCTATTTTCAGCGCGTCACCGCGTATTTTTAATGGGCGCAGCCCTAGAACAAGCTGTAGACTGATATGTACATTAGTGCAAAGGTCATCGCTACTTTGTCAGTTTCCGACCTGACTTTTCCGCAAAAGATTCGAATCGAAAAAGCGCCTTTTTTGGAGGGTTACAGACTCCCAAAATATCACAAACAACGTCGACAGCTGCTTATCTGCAGCCAATGTGCTCACAACGTCAGGGGGCAACTCGCATATTCTTGTGGAAATGTATGTTCTTCTTTTTATCGCACCCATATGACAAGTCGCTAAGCAAACAAATGCTAACCTTCATGCCGTTTGGGGGTTTCAGCTGCATTTTCATTATTAAAACGCTAATGTCATATCTCTCTCTAACGTTTATATCAAGTGTTTTACCTGAAAGACAAAATCGCTCACTTTTAGGATTAATTGAAGGGGACCTGAAATTACGATTTTAGTCAACTGTCTTTACTTTCTTGGGGTCATTTTGCACGCTGTAGCAATTACATCGTTTGCTACTTTTGTGGTGTGCATGTCATTTCATGCGGGTAAACATGGACGTACCTATAGCTCCATATTGGACAGACTAAGGAGTGACTGTGCAGGGTCAAACCTGACAATAAAGCACGTAATCGGACTTGTGTAACTTATTTATTAAGCTTGTCAGTTTGGAATAGTTGGATGACCATAAAACGGGGACAGAATGTCTGTGGCACTGCCTTTAATTGGTCATTAAAGACAATGGAAAGAACGGTTTACATGCAGGAACTCATGTCAACCTGGGGGTGATTTATAACCCAGCTTGTGACAAGTGTCCATGAATTGTTTATTAACATGCATGCGATCAGACAGCGTTCCATGCTCCATGTTGATGTTGGTTGTGTGTGTCTTCACAGATTAACCCTCAATCTTCTTTTTCTTTAGAAACGAGTTCCTATTATCTACAATTTTTTGGAAATGAGGTTCGCCTAAATGCTTATGTAAAGAATGGTTTTCATCCACATGTCTGGCATAGGGGACACCAAGATTGTAAAGTGGTCGGTAAAGACGGTGATGGTAAAGGGTCATGAGGGAAAAGGTTCGTTTAGATCGCGCAAGGCATGATGGGAAACAAAATGGCGCAGCCCTTAGACAACCCTATTGAAATTGTGTACACTAAGGTTTGTTTGTGTCTGATTCTGCGCGTTCGGCATACACTTATTCTCATCTTTTTGGGGGCTAATATTTCACAACCTGCGTTGGCGCGATTTTACCGCGATAGGTCAATTCTGAGTGCCGTAGATAGTTGGGACGGGAGATATAGTCTTTTCTTTTCTATATCTATGGAGATAATGGACCTATCGCGATAGAATCGCGTTAGAATTGCGTGAACGCAGCTTGTGAAATATTGTCCAAGTCATTTAAGTTCTATATCTATGTGTCCAAGTACATAATATATATAAATGGACGCGGAACGCGCAAAATATGTGATCAACAAAAATCAAATAAGTGTTGAAAAACACCCTTAGGTTGTGTCTTAAGTGGCGTGGCTCACTCGCAAACGGTGATAGCTAAATTCAATATAGCTCTATAGGTGCAGGCCATTAAATCGGTCCGAAATTGCCAACGCCGGCCAAATCACGATTCGCATGCCGTCATTGAGCATACTGTGGGCCATGAACTTGAGCGTTTGTTGGTGGAAGCCGTGCAGAGGACTGCGAGCTTGTATTTTTGTAAAATGTGGATGATGATTATGCACTAAAATGGCTCTATTTTTCACTGGAGCGTAGGCGACCATTTTAAAAAGGGCAATGGGCTTCAGGACTGCTTTTAGGGGTCATCAGCTTTGGATGGAATTTTCTCTCAAAAGTCATTGTTCCCCAGAAACTTGAACCGAAAATGAGAGATGATGAAATAAGCTTTCATTTGATGTACGTGTTGAACACCTCATACACTTTGGAGTATTTTTTTATGAATTTCCGAAGTAGGGTAATTTATCATTGGGGTCCATGAAAACTTATTTACTGGTGTGCAACCCTATGGACATGACGCAAGTACACCTATTGGTCACGTGGTCAGTATGGCAACTGCTTGGGATGTTTTGGAAGATATTTTGAATTAGGGCAATACCTGGCGATCTTTTGATTTGTAATCAAAGTGTCACATAGATCTTCGGATTTTTTTTGTAGATTGTTGTTAACCACAAGCACTATGTCATACTTTGTAAAGTTAACCCTAAAGGGGCCGGGTTTTTTTTGCCATCTTTCAGCCCGGGGGTTTCCCCCCCCCCCCCCCCCCCAAGATCTCGGCTATTGAGTGACGAACAATTTTGAAACTCGGTTCATGCATAGAGCAATTCTTCATGAACATACCCAAGAAATTTCATGACCAAATGTTAAAGTGTTTTGGAATCCTGGCTAATTACTTATTCATATGTATGAATGGCAATTCTGGTTTGTGTACACGACGTATATGGGAAAATTCAGTTTTCACGGCGCCTAGCGCCGGGAAAATTGTCCCTGCGCAACAACCCCTGGTCCGATTGCTATGTATTTGGTGTAAACATATGCGCAATGCTCGAGGCTAAAAATTCATAAAAGCTCGGGTCGCGATTTTTTTATTTTTGTTAAGGCTATCGCGGACAAAGTCGAGGGGGGGGCGGATTGGCCCTTTTAGGTTTAATAGCATAAACAAAGCGTACATACGCTTCGTCATTAGATTCTATTGTCAATTGGCATTACAGGAGTTACTGTTTTTGCACATTGTATTCTACTGTTTCTTTTTTCTCTGTACATTAACAGCAGATTCTACTTTATTTGATATTGTTCAATTACAACAGATTCTACTTTTTGTTCAATTACAGGGGATTCTACTGTTTTGTAACGGATGATTAAGTGTTGTCGTTTTGTAACCTAACAGCACATTCGCTGTTTTTGTTTGTTCCTTAACAACTCTCTGTAGCTGAAGGAAAGGTTGTTTTTGTTAACAGTTAAACGGTGATTATGATGGGGGCCGATAAACGACAAAATGTTCATGTTTGTATCGAGGATTGCGAATGACAGGTCCTGCGTGAGCTTCAGTTCACAGATATTCTCGTATAATGAACGTACATCACATGCAGATACTTGTAACACGTCATGTAATGGCGGTGCTATCGATAACACTCATGAAGGTTTGAATGTAGATACTTGCACGTTGGCTTACGGCAAGTCATGTTGCAATGACAAGCAGGCAACTTTCAACTGATGTTGGCGTTGACTATCAGGCTTACTTGAAACTGAAACCGCTTCAATATAGCGCTTCTACTGAGAATAATAGTCATTAACAATACAAATGCAAACATGTAAGCAGAAACGGATTATGAAATATGCTCCAAGATTCTACAACATCACACTCACGGTACGCATACGCACGGACGCAACGGGAAGTTGTACAGTCCCAACCTCGTCCCCAGGGTGTCGAGCAGTACGCGCCCACCACTACCTGCTCTCTCACCCTGGTATTGGATCATTTGCATGTGCAAGATTTGTGAACACGTATGCAAATTAGGAGTAGTCTGGTGCCTGCCTGTGCGTTACATTTGCGTTTGTTTTTGTATGCGGTGTCTGGGGTAAACACAGAATCAATTCGTTGGAGCGCGAGCATGCCGTGAGTTACGAAAACATGATTATATTTTAATTAAACTGTTACGATCTTAACGAGACAACATGCAGTATCAAATTTCATATTAATATTAACAAACTGGAAAGGAAGTGAATATTTTCGAGAACTCGTGGACGAATGATCGCGAAAACACGTACTGCACGTTATGAATAACAACACCAAGTACACGATATAAATCCATTTCTAGCCAATTGCGGTATCGAATCAGGATGCAGGAAGAAAGTTTCCTATCCAGGGTTTACTATTGGAAACAACGTTGGAAATAAAGTAAGCACTGGGGACGAGGTTGGTACAGACCGACTCCCGCGCGCGCCTTCCTTGACAACATACTGGTACCCTTCAGCGTTTACGCCACAGTAACGTTGCACTGCTACCGCCTACCAGGGAAAAATCACGCGATACGGCCGAACCCTGTACAAAAAAAGATGATTCTGTGTTGACCGACAGAGATGTGACTGTGTCTAACAGAGTCGGAACGGGAGGCTCGTTCAAAACCTGTCATTCCTTGTGCCTGCACAGAATTTAAGTTGAACACCGGATATTCCCTAACCAAACAGAGAAATGGAGAAAACTGTACAGGCAGGAGCACATTTGTAAATTTACAGAAAACCCGAAAACAGTATAATCTACTTTAATTTTACAAAAATTTCAACAGAAAAACAACTGTTAAGTAACGCATTTTTTACAGTGTGGGCTCTGAGCACAAGTATAAATACAACGCCATTAAAACCATTTCTCATATCGTCCTGTTACTCACCCAACCAAGGGTACCACAGAAGTCCCGGTATGACCAAGGATGCTGCTCTATCAACCACACAACCGAGCACTCATACTCTGCTGCGCCAGCATGTTCATCAACTTAAAATTGTATATAAATTGATTTTCATTGTCTACATTTCAATTTTGCTGTTGAGTTACTGTGCACGATTCCTTTTTTAGAAGTTCAATATGACCTCACCACCATACAAAAAATGTCGATTTGAGTAATTCTTTGTCATTGTTTTCCATACCTGAACCTGAATGGTGGCGTGCCAAATTTAACAATTGCCTATAAATTTTGGAATTGGGAATCACTGTAGGGGATACCAAAATTTAAACTTTCTCATTAAAGATCGTTGTGTATTGTTTTTTTGTTTCGTATGCATGTTCCCAAAATGTTTCCTTTTTCTTGTGTTTCTCTATTGTTTTGAAATGTCAGCTCTCACCATTACAAATGAGGTAAACTGCGAACACTGCTTCCATATTGCCCTTCCGTGTCTGTGCAGGTTTGTGTATCAGTTTTTGTACTGGTGAGCTCTCAAGCCATGAGAATTGTAACTTAAGGGAAACATAACGAAAAGTAAGGCCGGCGTCAGACGTCGTGCTTAAGCTGTGTGGAATCAACATAAACTTGAATTTTCTTATTCGAAATGGCACAAGCACAGGCCTACTGAAACAGGCCTACTGAACTATTTCGAAGCATCACATGATGTAAACGAAGATAAAGGTCAAGGTAACTTGAAAAAATTGATGATTTTTTTTTTGGAGGGGGGGGTCAGTGAATCATTTATGATGTTACCATTTCTCACTTGTTTATGTTTACTTTTCGATTAATTATTGTGTAAGTGTTTCTCACTTTTCTTGGTTACTCATCCCAAGCAGTTCTGGTTGACACACAGTTTTCTTTGATGTGCAGGAGCTGTGCTTGTACTGAGAGAATAATGATGTGAGTGGTTCGATTCCACTGCTGCTTCATTGAACATGATTTGTGAGTGACATTGTAATATACCTCATAAATACTCATCAGGTAGCCGCGGCATTTAATTCGTTCATTCCAGCAAGTCATCCGCGTGAAAGTTTGTACTATTTCCCCGCGTCTTCGTCACGCGCGTGTGACGTTTAAAAAAGTGGGAGCATAGATCTATGACGAGTGGAATGTTACTCCGATCACACACCGAACTTAAATAAGGGAATAACATTTGTGCTGGGGGATTTTAACTGCGTTATTTCAGGCTACTTGGAGTATGGACGGGTATTCCCCGAGCTGTAAGCGATGGTAAATGACGTCACACTTAAGGACTACTATATCAGTGTTGGAGCAAAGGCTTTGACCCTCAAGGCCAAGGCCAAGGCTTTGACCCTCAAGGCCAATGCCAAGGCTTTGACCCTCAAGCCTCGAGGCCAAGGCCAAGGCTTAACCCTCAAGGCCAAGGCCAAGGCCCTGTTTTATGAAATGACCACTGATATAGAACAAATGATAGTCACATGAGTGACACATCATCACGCAAGGGCGGATCCAGAACACAATTTTTTTGGGGGGGGGCAAAGAAATTTTGTTTCCCCCCCCCCCCAAAAAAAAAAGTTGGTCAAAAAATAACGGCTTGGGCTTCGGGGCCCGCTTAAGGGCCCCGAAAAATTGTTGGATTCTAGATGCTCTGTGGTGCGATTTGAGGCAATTTCTGACCATTATAACCGATGTTTTTTTTTAGGAAAGATGGTGGTGTACTCATTGCCTGCCTACATTAGGACGTCACATAAAAAAAAATGGTTTCTTTTTTTTGGGGGGGGGGAGGGCATGGCCTCTTTTGCCCCCCCTGGATCCGCCCTTATCATCACGAATTGCTCGTTACGAAGAACAACATTTCTTTAATTGCAATCTACATGATCGCACAGCCCTACACCGTTTGATGAATGCACTGTATCTATTAACTTTATAAGTTCAGGTCTTCAATATGGTTTAACTAAACAAAATAATGATTTACTTCTATATTGACACACACTTCTCCCAAGTGTAACAACTTGGGGGATCCAAGAAACTGATTTGGGAAATTCTTATTTGCTGGCCCAACATGGTCAGAAATATCAGCATTATCTAAAACAGATACATGCAAATCCTAAGTTAGCACTTATCAGGGAGACATATACAACCAATCAGATCTATTCCATAGTTATATGCAATTAAAGTGATCATCTCATTAGCCCCACAAGTGTGCGGAATATTTTTGCAGCAAATCTACTTCAATGGCAACAAAATGTGATGCTACAAAAGTGGAAGTGTGCCCAACACACAAATCTATAGGGTGCTTCCCTCCTCCGTGGTAATACGATTAAAATTAATGGTAACAGCAAAATTCGAACAGATTTATCTGGAAAATGCAAAAATCTATGGGCCTGAAGAGCCTTGACTCAAAATTGCAAGGCCCTGAACGCTCAAGGCCAAGGCCAAGGCTTTTGCCCTCAAGCCTCGAGGCCAAGGCCAAGGCCCTCAAATCCAGCCTTAAGGCAGCCTTAAGGCCAAGGCCCACATCAAGGCACTACATCACTGGAATATATAGCTAATTCCGCTCCGTAACCATTGCCATGTCAGAGTCCGCTTTGTAAAGTTTTCGTGTGTAAGTGTTTCCATGGGTAGGGGCATATTATTATTAGTGTGTATAAATGCAGAAATAATGTGAACTAATTATTATTTCATGTAATAGATGGTGTTGTTAGTAAAGTATGATATATATCTTCAATAATAAAAATGTATATAATCACCATGCCACAAGTCATGTACATGACTAGCACTATGCGTATGTTATGGACAACGTATTACATGTATACTCGACTTCATGCATGCGAAGTTTTTGCCATGCGTAGTCTGAGTTCCATCCGTTGTTATAGGGCGTTTATTCCATAAAGAACATAGAAGCTACACTTACACATTGTGCGGTTTACCGCAAGCGTGTGTAAAGGAGCATAAAAGAAGTTACATTTTTCCCCTAGTTGAACATCTGCTGCCCATCTTTTGATAGGAGTACACCCCTCTTCCCCCGTGTTTTGTTTTATAGTAGTTGTTTCCCCCTTCCAAGATTGTTTATTCTAGCACAAACAGCCTGTGCAGTTAAGCTTTCTGTTCATTGACATAAAAGTTCATTCATCAGACCAAAGGCAAGACACATAAGCCCTGCTCCTTATTATTGTTCTTGTTACTTCCCATTCACTTTCATCCCCATCACAAGCGTCTGCTCCATTTTTGTTTCATTCCCCCTGTTTTTGGAGCAAGATTCAATTGTTTTAAATGTACTTTCGAATAAGATTTTATTCCTTATTTAAGGATCGAAATTGTTAGTTGTTTGTTGAAGATCTTGAGAGGAAATTACTTTTTTTGAGAAGTATATTATTTTGTTTACTTGGTTCCTTTTCTTCTTTGTACCAGCTTAAAAACTAAATCGCGACTTTATCATTTTGAACCGGGAGATTTGTAGTGAGCCATTTCTCGCCGTTACATTGATAGTTTTCATTGGTGCTGCTTGCGTTTAGTCTGTTCGAAGCAGTGTTGAGTTTGCCTTTGTCAAATGTTTTCCTCTTTCATTTATTATGTGAAATAATTTATTGAAAATGAAATCTATAGTTTCAGTTCTTTTGAAGTTTTGATTTTTAACGTGAATTTTTTGTCGTCTATAGTTTTGCAACATTTTGCTTTAACTTTCTTATTTTTTCTCTTGCTTTGCTATAGACACATTTTTTGTGCTTGTTTGGATCATGATTCACCTTATCCCGCTTTTGATGAGCAATTTCTAGTTTTGTTTTAATGTAATTCTCACTCTTTGATTGAATTCTTTTGAGAAGTTTCTTAGTCGTTTTCAACCTTGGTGTTGTGCAAGGATATACATTTGTTTGGCCTTGTTTTCTTAAGAAACTAGGTTGAAAGCTCATTTCAATGCTAGATTTGTAACGCTTTTTCTTGTACATTTTCATAGGTGTTAAAGATTTCCTTACCTTTTTTACCTTGTGCTACCATTTTTTTTGGTTTCATACCGCTCAATGGCCTATGGCCTATAGTGCAAATAGTTGGGAGCCTGTTTTTTATGATGTGCTAATCCAAGAGTTGGGGGATTAGTGTCTCCCACTTGCTTTTTATCTTCGAAGTTGTTTATTGTCCCTGATAATTTATTACCTTTTTTTCTAATATGTTTTCTCTGTTGTAACTTTACAGACTTCATTATATCCACCATTCTTATTTTTTTTTTTTTTTTGGCCTTTGCTTTCAGTTTGTGTTTCTGGCTTAAGGTTGTACCTTTTTTTAGTCTTTACTTTTGATTGAAGAGTTTATTCTTTGGAGTTGGTTTATTGTCTTTGATTTTACGTTTATTGTATTATTATCAATTCTTTTGGGTCCTCTTTGTTGAAATATTTTTGTCGGTTTGGTCTCCTATCGCCATTAATTAAGTGTCCTCGAGACTTTTCCCTTTCAAGATCCTCAGTTTAGTTTAGTTTGGGTAGTTAATCCCCATAGAGTCTGTTTAGTGCGAGTTCGCAATACTGTGTCAGTTTGACAGGTTACACGTGCTAAATGCGACCGGAAAACGGCTGCTACCCCCATTCCGCCTTAAAGTAAAAAGAATACACATCATGCATGCATTACACAAAATTGTTTTGAAGGATTTTGGTCAGTCGTCCTTCAAACATGTCACATGAATGGAACAAGTTTTAAAATATTATAGGAAAATGCGTGTTATACTACTTTGAGATGACTTCGAAAAAAATAAACTTGGGGCTTGACTTGACTTTTTGAAAAAATGACTGGAGACTTTACTTGACTTGTAAAACAAATGAATTGACACTTGATTTGACTTGCTAAAATTTCACTTGGGACTCGACTCGACTTGGACAGAAATGATTTGGTTACAACTCTGTAATTATTGAAACAAAGGCTATCTACGATCGAATTTAAAAACAAAACAACGTAATCTTTAATACCCGTAATATTTTTTTATTTAATGGAGTGACGCTGCAATCTGTCAGCAGACTACCAACATGGGTGAATGCACTTTCGTTCTCTTAATATGAAACGTTTCTTGTACACGTGATTGTGATTTCCCGTCTTCAAAATTACCAAACCTTGGTAGCAAACTGGTTGAACACGAAGCATTTACAACGGCGCAAGTGATCTGTAATCAAACTAATCCATTGTCCTGTCAACTTCAGTCCATCTTGAAATAGTTTACAGAAAACAGAGGCAGCCGTAATCTGAAAAGAAAACAGAGAGTGACCACCTAGAGATAATCCATGACAAGCTACATCAAAAAGTGCGCAAGCGCATGTTGCTGTATGGAATTGTACGCACAAGACTTTAAGAAGTTTTTTTATCTATATTGCCATCATCATTGTGTATCGTGCCCTCATCTGAAGTTCATCGGCTCCTATACACGTGTCCTTTTTTCTGCAAATTTTACATGTCTAAAATTTGCACCTTGAACAAACTGACAGGATTTCGGGTATGTTTTGTGCAGGAGTAATCACCTCCCCTGAGCCTATTTCTACTGTTTTTAGACATGTTACAGCGTCTGTTCCTTCATCATGTTCATGGTTGCTTGCTATATGACCATGGTATGACTGAGTAGATCGATCGAAGTGACGAACTTCTTCTGTGCGGTGTGATCCTCCATGCTCCATCCATCATTGTCCATGTTCCATCATGCCCCTGTTTTTCGGATGGACAAAGTACGTTTCGCCATATTCTCTCGGTAAGTACCGTTTCAGGCACAATTGCAGAATACCCCGCCACTCGATCTATCCACCTCGTAGCCGGGAGTTTCACATTCAACATACACTGATGACTTTTTGTTTTTCTCCCATCCCCCCCCCCACCGAACAAGTTTAGAAATTGTCAAGTTTTTATCCCGAATAGTTCAACACCACCTTTCTTTTTTAGCTTGTAGTTTGCAGTCGTTGATCGGTCAATGAGATTGTGTTAACACATTCTCTATCGTATTGTGTTGCCTGTGTGTGATTTGAGGCATGTCAGGCAGTACATAAATAATGCATTTTCTGAAGTTATCTAATTTCATATTTTATGTTGCAGGGTTTGTAGCGCGTATTGATTTGTCAGGGTATATAATACGCATATAGTAAATATCATATGAAAAAGGTCATTGAATCGATTTCTCAAGAAGGATGCATATGTGATCAAGTTTCTTTTTTGGCCATTGCTTTGTTATGGCTTGCATTTTTCTTGTATTTTGTTATTAAATAACCCTGGAAAATGCATATTGTATGCGAAGACGGGCGTTAAAAAGTGAAGTCCACTAGAACTACAAACTGGGAACCAGTTTGTATTCGGCGGTTGCTTGCTCATTGTAGAAAACATTTTTTTTTTTTATTGTGTATTCAATATCGGAATCTAAATCTTAAACTTCATTCACGCTTGCTTTCAACCTTCCCTGAAAAATATCGTGTCCACTATTAACAACAAAGTTGGACACGGATTATTCCATTCTGCCATAATTTTTTTGGGTTCAATACGTTGAATGGTATACATTGAACGTATACTGCACATATACCGTGCAATAGGTCCATTTGCAGAAAAAACCTGGGTGGGTAAAACGCGGAACTCTCATTTTAAAAAGTCTTCCCGGGTGAATTTCCGAAAGAAAAAATCAGAGGAGTTGTTGAGAATATAATACACTTATCCAGATTAAAATCAAAACATTGTGACGATTTTTCATGTTGGTTCTGCAGGGTTAAATATGCCCCCTCCTACGGCATCGGAGCCGGTACGCGTGTACTGCACATACCGTGTATTGGGCCTATTTGCACAAAAAACCTAGGTGGGTAAAACGCGGAACTCTCATTTTAAAAGGTCTTCCCGGGTGAATTTGGGAAAGAAAAAAATCACAGGAGTTGTTGAGAATATAATACACTTATCCAGATGAAAATTAAAACATTGTGAGGATTTTTCATGTTGGTTCTGCAGGGTTAAATATGCCCCCTCCTACGGCATCGGAGCCGGTACGCGTATACTGCACATACCGTGCATTGGGCCTATTCGCACAAAAAAAAACCTAGGTGGGTAAAACGCGGAACTCTCATTTTATAAAGTCTTCCCGGGTGAATTTACGAAAGAAAAAAATCAGAGGAGTTGTTGAGAATATAATACACTTATCCAGATTAAAACTAAAACATTGTGACGATTTTTCATGTTGATTCTGCAGGGTTAAATATGCCCCCTCCTACGGCATCGGAGCCGGTACGCGTATACTGCACATACCGTGCATTGGGCCTATTTGCACAAAAAAACCTAGGTGGGTAAAACGCGGAACTCTCATTTTCAAAAGTCTTCCCGGGTGAATTTCGGAAAGAAAAAAATCAGAGGAGTTGTTGAGAATATAATACACTTATCCAGATGAAAATTAAAACATTGTGACGATTTTTAATGTTGGTTCTGCAGCGATAAAGATGCCCCCTCCTACAGCATCGGAGCACGTACGCGTATACTGCACATACCGTGCAATAGGCCTATTTGCACAAAAACCGAGGTGGGTAAAACGCGGAACTCTCATTTTAAAAAGTCTTCGCGGGTGAATTTCAGAAAGACAAAAATCACAGGAGTTGTTGAGAATATAATACACTTATCCAGATTAAAACTAAAACATTGTGAGGATTTTTCATGTTGATTCTGCAGGGTTAAATATGCCCCCTCCTACGGCATCGGAGCCGGTACGCGTATACTGCACGTACCGTGCATTGGGCCTATTTGCACAAAAAAAACCTAGGTGGGTAAAACGCGGAACTCTCATTTTAAAAAGTCTTCCCGGGTGAATTTCCGAAACAAAAAAATCAGAGGAGTTGTTGAGAATATAATACACTGATCCAGATAAAAATTAAAACATTGGGACGATTTTTAATGGTGGTTCTGCAGCGATAAATATGCCCCCTCCTACGGCATCGGAGCCGGTACGCGTATACTGCACATACCGTGTATTGGGCCTATTTGCACAAAAAAAACCTAGGTGGGTAAAACGCGGAACTCTCATTTTAAAAAGTCTTCCCGGGTGAATTTCCGAAAGAAAAAAATCAGAGGAGTTGTTGAGAATATAATACACTTATCCAGATTAAAATTAAAACATTGTGAGGATTTTTAATGTTGGTTCTGCAGGGTTAAATATGCCCCCTCCTGCGGCATCGGAGCCGGTACGCGTGTACTGCACATACCGTGTATTGGGCCTATTTGCACAAAAAACCTAGGTGGGTAAAACGCGGAACTCTCATTTTAAAAGGTCTTCCCGGGTGAATTTCGGAAAGAAAAAAATCACAGGAGTTGTTGAGAATATAATACACTTATCCAGATAAAAATTAAAACATTGGGACGATTTTTAATGGTGGTTCTGCAGCGATAAATATGCCCCCTCCTACGGCATCGGAGCCGGTACGCGTATACTGCACATACCGTGTATTGGGCCTATTTGCACAAAAAAAACCTAGGTGGGTAAAACGCGGAACTCTGATTTTAAAAAGTCTTCCCGGTTGAATTTGCGAAAGAAAAAAATCAGAGGAGTTGTTGAGAATATAATACACTTATCCAGATGAAAATTAAAACATTGTGACGATTTTTCATGTTGGTTCTGCAGGGTTAAATATGCCCCCTCCTACGGCATCGGAGCCGGTACGCGTATACTGCACATACCGTGCAATAGGCCTATTTGCACAAAAAACCTAGGTGGGTAAAACGCGGAACTCTCATTTTAAAAAGTCTTCCCGGGTGAATTTCCGAAAGAGAAAAATCAGAGGAGTTGTTGAGAATATAATACACTTATCCAGATTAAAATTAAAACATTGTGAGGATTTTTAATGTTGGTTCTGCAGGGTTAAATATGCCCCCTCCTACGGCATCGGAGCCGGTACGCGTGTACTGCACATACCGTGTATTGGGCCTATTTGCACAAAAAACCTAGGTGGGTAAAACGCGGAACTCTCATTTTAAAAGGTCTTCCCGGGTGAATTTGGGAAAGAAAAAAATCACAGGAGTTGTTGAGAATATAATACACTTATCCAGATAAAAATTAAAACATTGTGACGATTTTTAATGGTGGTTCTGCAGCGATAAATATGCCCCCTCCTACGGCATCGGAGCCGGTACGCGTATACTGCACATACCGTGTATTGGGCCTATTTGCACAAAAAAACCTAGGTGGGTAAAACGCGGAACTCTAATTTTAAAAGGTCTTCCCGGGTGAATTTGAGAAAAAAAAAATCAGAGGAGTTGTTGAGAATATAATACACTTATCCACATTAAAATTAAAACATTGTGACGATTTTTCATGTTGGTTCTGCAGGGTTAAATATGCCCCTTCCTACGGCATCGGAGCCGGTACGCGTATACAGCACATACCGTGCATTAGGCCTATTTGCACAAAAAACCTAGGTGGGTAAAACGCGGAACTCTCATTTTAAAAAGTCTTCCCGGGTGAATTTCGGAAAGAAAAAAATCAGAGGAGTTGTTGAGAATATAATACACTTATCCAGATAAAAATTAAAACATTGGGACGATTTTTAATGGTGGTTCTGCAGCGATAAATATGCCCCCTCCTACGGCATCGGAGCCGGTACGCGTATACTGCACATACCGTGTATTGGGCCTATTTGCACAAAAAACCTAGGTGGGTAAAACGCGGAACTCTCATTTTAAAAGGTCTTCCCGGGTGAATTTCGGAAAGAAAAAAATCACAGGAGTTGTTGAGAATATAATACACTTATCCAGATAAAAATTAAAACATTGTGACGATTTTTAATGGTGGTTCTGCAGCGATAAATATGCCCCCTCCTACGGCATCGGAGCCGGTACGCGTATACTGCACATACCGTGTATTGGGCCTATTTGCACTAAAAACCTAGGTGGGTAAAACGCGGAACTCTCATTTTAAAAAGTCTTCCCGGGTGAATTTGCGAAAGAAAAAAATCAGAGGAGTTGTTGAGAATATAATACACTTATCCAGATTAAAATCAAAACATTGTGACGATTTTTCATGTTGGTTCTGCAGGGTTAAATATGCCCCCTCCTACGGCATCGGAGCCAGTACGCGTATACAGCACATACCGTGTATTGGGCCTATTTGCACTAAAAACCTAGGTGGGTAAAACGCGGAACTCTCATTTTAAAAAGTCTTCCCGGGTGAATTTCCGAAAGAAAAAAATCAGAGGAGTTGTTGAGAATATAATACACTTATCCAGATTAAAATTAAAACATTGTGAGGATTTTTAATGTTGGTTCTGCAGGGTTAAATATGCCCCCTCCTGCGGCATCGGAGCCGGTACGCGTATACTGCACATACCGTGCAATAGGCCTATTTGCACAAAAAACCTAGGTGGGTAAAACGCGGAACTCTCATTTTAAAAAGTCTTCCCGGGTGAATTTCCGAAAGAGAAAAATCAGAGGAGTTGTTGAGAATATAATACACTTATCCAGATTAAAATTAAAACATTGTGAGGATTTTTAATGTTGGTTCTGCAGGGTTAAATATGCCCCCTCCTACGGCATCGGAGCCGGTACGCGTGTACTGCACATACCGTGTATTGGGCCTATTTGCACAAAAAACCTAGGTGGGTAAAACGCGGAACTCTCATTTTAAAAGGTCTTCCCGGGTGAATTTGGGAAAGAAAAAAATCACAGGAGTTGTTGAGAATATAATACACTTATCCAGATAAAAATTAAAACATTGTGACGATTTTTAATGGTGGTTCTGCAGCGATAAATATGCCCCCTCCTACGGCATCGGAGCCGGTACGCGTATACTGCACATACCGTGTATTGGGCCTATTTGCACAAAAAAACCTAGGTGGGTAAAACGCGGAACTCTCATTTTAAAAAGTCTTCCCGGGTGAATTTGCGAAAGAAAAAAATCAGAGGAGTTGTTAAGAATATTATACACTTATCCACATTAAAATTAAAACATTGTGACGATTTTTCATGTTGGTTCTGCAGGGTTAAATATGCCCCCTCCTACGGCATCGGAGCCAGTACGCGTATACAGCACATACCGTGCATTAGGCCTATTTGCACAAAAAACCTAGGTGGGTAAAACGCGGAACTCTCATTTTAAAAAGTCTTCCCGGGTGAATTTCGGAAAGAAAAAAATCAGAGGAGTTGTTGAGAATATAATACACTTATCCAGATAAAAATTAAAACATTGGGACGATTTTTAATGGTGGTTCTGCAGCGATAAATATGCCCCCTCCTACGGCATCGGAGCCGGTACGCGTATACTGCACATACCGTGTATTGGGCCTATTTGCACAAAAAACCTAGGTGGGTAAAACGCGGAACTCTCATTTTAAAAGGTCTTCCCGGGTGAATTTCGGAAAGAAAAAAATCACAGGAGTTGTTGAGAATATAATACACTTATCCAGATAAAAATTAAAACATTGTGACGATTTTTAATGGTGGTTCTGCAGCGATAAATATGCCCCCTCCTACGGCATCGGAGCCGGTACGCGTATACTGCACATACCGTGTATTGGGCCTATTTGCACAAAAAAAACCTAGGTGGGTAAAACGCGGAACTCTGATTTTAAAAAGTCTTCCCGGTTGAATTTGCGAAAGAAAAAAATCAGAGGAGTTGTTGAGAATATAATACACTTATCCACATTAAAATTAAAACATTGTGACGATTTTTCATGTTGGTTCTGCAGGGTTAAATATGCCCCCTCCTACGGCATCGGAGCCGGTACGCGTATACTGCACATACCGTGCAATAGGCCTATTTGCACAAAAAACCTAGGTGGGTAAAACGCGGAACTCTCATTTTAAAAAGTCTTCCCGGGTGAATTTCCGAAAGAGAAAAATCAGAGGAGTTGTTGAGAATATAATACACTTATCCAGATTAAAATTAAAACATTGTGAGGATTTTTAATGTTGGTTCTGCAGGGTTAAATATGCCCCCTCCTACGGCATCGGAGCCGGTACGCGTGTACTGCACATACCGTGTATTGGGCCTATTTGCACAAAAAACCTAGGTGGGTAAAACGCGGAACTCTCATTTTAAAAGGTCTTCCCGGGTGAATTTGGGAAAGAAAAAAATCACAGGAGTTGTTGAGAATATAATACACTTATCCAGATAAAAATTAAAACATTGTGACGATTTTTAATGGTGGTTCTGCAGCGATAAATATGCCCCCTCCTACGGCATCGGAGCCGGTACGCGTATACTGCACATACCGTGTATTGGGCCTATTTGCACAAAAAAACCTAGGTGGGTAAAACGCGGAACTCTCATTTTAAAAAGTCTTCCCGGGTGAATTTGCGAAAGAAAAAAATCAGAGGAGTTGTTGAGAATATAATACACTTATCCAGATTAAAATTAAAACATTGTGACGATTTTTCATGTTGGTTCTGCAGGGTTAAATATGCCCCCTCCTACGGCATCGGAGCCAGTACGCGTATACAGCACATACCGTGCATTAGGCCTATTTGCACAAAAAACCTAGGTGGGTAAAACGCGGAACTCTCATTTTAAAAAGTCTTCCCGGGTGAATTTCGGAAAGAAAAAAATCAGAGGAGTTGTTGAGAATATAATACACTTATCCAGATAAAAATTAAAACATTGTGACGATTTTTAATGGTGGTTCTGCAGCGATAAATATGCCCCCTCCTACGGCATCGGAGCCGGTACGCGTATACTGCACATACCGTGTATTGGGCCTATTTGCACAAAAAACCTAGGTGGGTAAAACGCGGAACTCTCATTTTAAAAGGTCTTCCCGGGTGAATTTCGGAAAGAAAAAAATCACAGGAGTTGTTGAGAATATAATACACTTATCCAGATAAAAATTAAAACATTGTGACGATTTTTAATGTTGGTTCTGCAGCGATAAATATGCCCCCTCCTACGGCATCGGAGCCGGTACGCGTATACTGCACATACCGTGTATTGGGCCTATTTGCACTAAAAACCTAGGTGGGTAAAACGCGGAACTCTCATTTTAAAAAGTCTTCCCGGGTGAATTTCCGAAAGAAAAAAATCAGAGGAGTTGTTGAGAATATAATACACTTATCCAGATTAAAATTAAAACATTGTGAGGATTTTTAATGTTGGTTCTGCAGGGTTAAATATGCCCCCTCCTACGGCATCGGAGCCAGTACGCGTATACAGCACATACCGTGCATTAGGCCTATTTGCACAAAAAACCTAGGTGGGTAAAACGCGGAACTCTCATTTTAAAAAGTCTTCCCGGGTGAATTTCGGAAAGAAAAAAATCAGAGGAGTTGTTGAGAATATAATACACTTATCCAGATGAAAATGAAAACATTGTGAGGATTTTTCATGTTGGTTCTGCAGGGTTAAATATGCCCCCTCCTACGGCATCGGAGCCGGTATGCGTATACTGCACATACCGTGCATTGGGCCTATTTGCACAAAAAACCTAGGTGGGTAAAACGCGGAACTCTCATTTTAAAAGGTCTTCCCGGGTGAATTTGGGAAAGAAAAAAATCACAGGAGTTGTTGAGAATATAATACACTTATCCAGATTAAAATCAAAACATTGTGACGATTTTTAATGTTGGTTCTGCAGGGTTAAATATGCCCCCTCCTACAGCATCGGAGCCAGTACGCGTATACTGCACATAGCTTGCAACAGGCCTATTTGCATAAAAAAAACCTAGGTGGGTAAAACGCGGAACTCTCATTTTAAAAAGTCTTCCCGGGTGAATTTCGGAAAGAAAAAAATCACAGGAGTTGTTGAGAATATAATACACTTATCCAGATAAAAATTAAAACATTGGGACGATTTTTAATGGTGGTTCTGCAGGGTTAAATATGCCCCCTCCTACGGCATCGGAGCCGGTACGCGTGTACTGCACATACCGTGTATTGGGCCTATTTGCACAAAAAACCTAGGTGGGTAAAACGCGGAACTCTCATTTTAAAAGGTCTTCCCGGGTGAATTTCGGAAAGAAAAAAATCACAGGAGTTGTTGAGAATATAATACACTTATCCAGATAAAAATTAAAACATTGTGACGATTTTTAATGGTGGTTCTGCAGCGATAAATATGCCCCCTCCTACGGCATCGGAGCCGGTACGCGTATACTGCACATACCGTGTATTGGGCCTATTTGCACAAAAAAAACCTAGGTGGGTAAAACGCGGAACTCTCATTTTAAAAAGTCTTCCCGGGTGAATTTGCGAAAGAAAAAAATCAGAGGAGTTGTTGAGAATATAATACACTTATCCAGATTAAAATTAAAACATTGTGACGATTTTTCATGTTGGTTCTGCAGGGTTAAATATGCCCCCTCCTACGGCATCGGAGCCAGTACGCGTATACAGCACATACCGTGCATTAGGCCTATTTGCACAAAAAACCTAGGTGGGTAAAACGCGGAACTCTCATTTTAAAAAGTCTTCCCGGGTGAATTTCCGAAAGAAAAAAATCACAGGAGTTGTTGAGAATATAATACACTTATCCAGATAAAAATTAAAACATTGGGACGATTTTTAATGGTGGTTCTGCAGCGATAAATATGCCCCCTCCTACGGCATCGGAGCCGGTACGCGTATACTGCACATACCGTGTATTGGGCCTATTTGCACTAAAAACCTAGGTGGGTAAAACGCGGAACTCTCATTTTAAAAAGTCTTCCCGGGTGAATTTGCGAAAGAAAAAAATCAGAGGAGTTGTTGAGAATATAATACACTTATCCAGATTAAAATCAAAACATTGTGACGATTTTTCATGTTGGTTCTGCAGGGTTAAATATGCCCCCTCCTACGGCATCGGAGCCAGTACGCGTATACAGCACATACCGTGCATTGGGCCTATTTGCACAAATAACCTAGGTGGGTAAAACGCGGAACTCTCATTTTAAAAAGTCTTCCCGGGTGAATTTCCAAAAGAAAAAAATCACAGGAGTTGTTGAGAATATAATACACTTATCCAGATAAAAATTAAAACATTGGGACGATTTTTAATGGTGGTTCTGCAGCGATAAATATGCCCCCTCCTACGGCATCGGAGCCGGTACGCGTATACTGCACATACCGTGTATTGGGCCTAATTGCACTAAAAACCTAGGTGGGTAAAACGCGGAACTCTCATTTTAAAAAGTCTTCCCGGGTGAATTTGCGAAAGAAAAAAATCAGAGGAGTTGTTGAGAATATAATACACTTATCCAGATTAAAATTAAAACATTGTGACGATTTTTAATGTTGGTTCTGCAGGGTTAAATATGCCCCCTCCTACGGCATCGGAGCCGGTACGAGTATACTGCACATACCGTGCATTGGGCCTATTTGCACAAAAAACCTAGGTGGGTAAAACGCGGAACTCTCATTTTAAAAGGTCTTCCCGGGTGAATTTCGGAAAGAAAAAAATCAGAGGAGTTGTTGAGAATATAATACACTTATCCAGATGAAAATTAAAACATTGTGACGATTTTTCATGTTGGTTCTGCAGCGATAAATATGCCCCCTCCTACAGCATCGGAGCACGTACGCGTATACTGCACATACCGTGCAATAGGCCTATTTGCACAAAAACCGAGGTGGGTAAAACGCGGAACTCTCATTTTAAAAAGTCTTCCCGTGTGAATTTCAGAAAGACAAAAATCACAGGAGTTGTTGAGAATATAGTACACTTATCCAGATGAAAATTAAAACATTGTGACGATTTTTAGTGTTGGTTCTGCAGGGTTAAATATGCCCCCTCCTACGGCATCGGAGCCGGTACGCGTATACTGCACGTACCGTGCATTGGGCCTATTTGCACAAAAAAACCTAGGTGGGTAAAACGCGGAACTCTCATTTTAAAAAGTCTTCCCGGGTGAATTTCCGAAAGAAAAAAATCAGAGGAGTTGTTGAGAATATAATACACTTATCCACATTAAAATTAAAACATTGTGACGATTTTTGATGTTGGTTCTGCAGGGTTAAATATGCCCCCTCCTACGGCATCGGAGCCGGTACGCGTATACTGCACATACCCTGCATTGGGCCTATTTGCACCAAAAACCTAGGTGGGTAAAACGCGGAACTCTCATTTTAAAAGGTCTTCCCGGGTGAATTTCGGAAAGAAAAAAATCACAGGAGTTGTTGAGAATATAATACACTTATCCAGATTAAAATTAAAACATTGTGACGATTTTTAATGTTGGTTCTGCAGGCTTAAATATGCCCCCTCCTACGGCATCGGAGCCATTACGGGTATACTGCACATACCGTGCAATAGGCCTATTTGCACAAAAAAACAGGGTGGGTAAAACGCGGAACACTCATTTTAAAAGTTCTTCCCGGGTGAATTTCGAAAAGAAAAAAATCAGAGGAGTTGTTGAGAATATAATACACTTATCCAGATTAAAATTAAAACATTGTGACGATTTTTCATGTTGGTTCTGCAGGGTTAAATATGCCCCCTCCTACGGCATCGGAGCCAGTACGCGTATACAGCACATACCGTGCATTAGGCCTATTTGCACAAAAAACCTAGGTGGGTAAAACGCGGAACTCTCATTTTAAAAAGTCTTCCCGGGTGAATTTCGGAAAGAAAAAAATCAGAGGAGTTGTTGAGAATATAATACACTTATCCAGATGAAAATGAAAACATTGTGAGGATTTTTCATGTTGGTTCTGCAGGGTTAAATATGCCCCCTCCTACGGCATCGGAGCCGGTATGCGTATACTGCACATACCGTGCATTGGGCCTATTTGCACAAAAAACCTAGGTGGGTAAAACGCGGAACTCTCATTTTAAAAGGTCTTCCCGGGTGAATTTGGGAAAGAAAAAAATCACAGGAGTTGTTGAGAATATAATACACTTATCCAGATTAAAATCAAAACATTGTGACGATTTTTAATGTTGGTTCTGCAGGGTTAAATATGCCCCCTCCTACAGCATCGGAGCCAGTACGCGTATACTGCACATAGCTTGCAACAGGCCTATTTGCATAAAAAAAACCTAGGTGGGTAAAACGCGGAACTCTCATTTTAAAAAGTCTTCCCGGGTGAATTTCGGAAAGAAAAAAATCACAGGAGTTGTTGAGAATATAATACACTTATCCAGATAAAAATTAAAACATTGGGACGATTTTTAATGGTGGTTCTGCAGGGTTAAATATGCCCCCTCCTACGGCATCGGAGCCGGTACGCGTGTACTGCACATACCGTGTATTGGGCCTATTTGCACAAAAAACCTAGGTGGGTAAAACGCGGAACTCTCATTTTAAAAGGTCTTCCCGGGTGAATTTCGGAAAGAAAAAAATCACAGGAGTTGTTGAGAATATAATACACTTATCCAGATAAAAATTAAAACATTGTGACGATTTTTAATGGTGGTTCTGCAGCGATAAATATGCCCCCTCCTACGGCATCGGAGCCGGTACGCGTATACTGCACATACCGTGTATTGGGCCTATTTGCACAAAAAAACCTAGGTGGGTAAAACGCGGAACTCTCATTTTAAAAAGTCTTCCCGGGTGAATTTGCAAAAGAAAAAAATCAGAGGAGTTGTTGAGAATATAATACACTTATCCAGATTAAAATTAAAACATTGTGACGATTTTTCATGTTGGTTCTGCAGGGTTAAATATGCCCCCTCCTACGGCATCGGAGCCAGTACGCGTATACAGCACATACCGTGCATTAGGCCTATTTGCACAAAAAACCTAGGTGGGTAAAACGCGGAACTCTCATTTTAAAAAGTCTTCCCGGGTGAATTTCCGAAAGAAAAAAATCACAGGAGTTGTTGAGAATATAATACACTTATCCAGATAAAAATTAAAACATTGGGACGATTTTTAATGGTGGTTCTGCAGCGATAAATATGCCCCCTCCTACGGCATCGGAGCCGGTACGCGTATACTGCACATACCGTGTATTGGGCCTATTTGCACTAAAAACCTAGGTGGGTAAAACGCGGAACTCTCATTTTAAAAAGTCTTCCCGGGTGAATTTGCGAAAGAAAAAAATCAGAGGAGTTGTTGAGAATATAATACACTTATCCAGATTAAAATCAAAACATTGTGACGATTTTTCATGTTGGTTCTGCAGGGTTAAATATGCCCCCTCCTACGGCATCGGAGCCAGTACGCGTATACAGCACATACCGTGCATTGGGCCTATTTGCACAAATAACCTAGGTGGGTAAAACGCGGAACTCTCATTTTAAAAAGTCTTCCCGGGTGAATTTCCAAAAGAAAAAAATCACAGGAGTTGTTGAGAATATAATACACTTATCCAGATAAAAATTAAAACATTGGGACGATTTTTAATGGTGGTTCTGCAGCGATAAATATGCCCCCTCCTACGGCATCGGAGCCGGTACGCGTATACTGCACATACCGTGTATTGGGCCTAATTGCACTAAAAACCTAGGTGGGTAAAACGCGGAACTCTCATTTTAAAAAGTCTTCCCGGGTGAATTTGCGAAAGAAAAAAATCAGAGGAGTTGTTGAGAATATAATACACTTATCCAGATTAAAATTAAAACATTGTGACGATTTTTAATGTTGGTTCTGCAGGGTTAAATATGCCCCCTCCTACGGCATCGGAGCCGGTACGAGTATACTGCACATACCGTGCATTGGGCCTATTTGCACAAAAAACCTAGGTGGGTAAAACGCGGAACTCTCATTTTAAAAGGTCTTCCCGGGTGAATTTCGGAAAGAAAAAAATCAGAGGAGTTGTTGAGAATATAATACACTTATCCAGATGAAAATTAAAACATTGTGACGATTTTTCATGTTGGTTCTGCAGCGATAAAGATGCCCCCTCCTACAGCATCGGAGCACGTACGCGTATACTGCACATACCGTGCAATAGGCCTATTTGCACAAAAACCGAGGTGGGTAAAACGCGGAACTCTCATTTTAAAAAGTCTTCCCGTGTGAATTTCAGAAAGACAAAAATCACAGGAGTTGTTGAGAATATAGTACACTTATCCAGATGAAAATTAAAACATTGTGACGATTTTTAGTGTTGGTTCTGCAGGGTTAAATATGCCCCCTCCTACGGCATCGGAGCCGGTACGCGTATACTGCACGTACCGTGCATTGGGCCTATTTGCACAAAAAAACCTAGGTGGGTAAAACGCGGAACTCTCATTTTAAAAAGTCTTCCCGGGTGAATTTCCGAAAGAAAAAAATCAGAGGAGTTGTTGAGAATATAATACACTTATCCACATTAAAATTAAAACATTGTGACGATTTTTGATGTTGGTTCTGCAGGGTTAAATATGCCCCCTCCTACGGCATCGGAGCCGGTACGCGTATACTGCACATACCCTGCATTGGGCCTATTTGCACCAAAAACCTAGGTGGGTAAAACGCGGAACTCTCATTTTAAAAGGTCTTCCCGGGTGAATTTCGGAAAGAAAAAAATCACAGGAGTTGTTGAGAATATAATACACTTATCCAGATTAAAATTAAAACATTGTGACGATTTTTAATGTTGGTTCTGCAGGCTTAAATATGCCCCCTCCTACGGCATCGGAGCCATTACGGGTATACTGCACATACCTTGCAATAGGCCTATTTGCACAAAAAAACAGGGTGGGTAAAACGCGGAACACTCATTTTAAAAGTTCTTCCCGGGTGAATTTCGAAAAGAAAAAAATCAGAGGAGTTGTTGAGAATATAATACACTTATCCAGATTAAAATTAAAACATTCTGATGATTTTTAATTTTGATTCTGCCTGTGTAAAACGCGAAACTCTCAGAGGCCCGTACCCATTGATCGCGTTGCCTGGGTAAAACATGGAACTATTAATACAGAGGGCCTTCCCATGAACTTGTGGAGGATATAAGACACTTGTCGACATTGCAAATAAAACATTACGATCATTCCATAATGTTACTTCGGCAGAATTCGTTCTGCAGCGGTACATTATCCCCCTATCAACTGTTTAAAACACGTGCTTCACAGAGCACCGAGTCTCAGCTGCACCCTTGGTTTGTAAACGGCATGTATCCCTGTACAGCATGTGTTCTGCACTGTTCTGCAAATACTACGCACAATTATTATACGACGGCACAAACAGGTGGGAAATCTTTTATTTTCAATTTATTTAAGGGCAGATTATGACAATTTTGGGGCTTATTAATGAGATTGGGCCCTTGCTGTACTTTTAAAGCCAGTATTTCAGCTTAATTTAGTGTTTTATTACTAATTCGGCAGAGTTCCGCAGAGTTCTGCACGTTCTGCAAGTTCCGCAAAATACCCACACCCACTTCTGCCTACCTTCACCGGATTTCTCGCGATAGCACTGGTAACTATACTCTGTTTCCAGGTTCTCCAGATACCCCTTCACCTCCTCTTCGCTTTTGAAATTGACATTATTCATGTTTGTGGTTTCTTCATTATTTTTGCGGCGTGAGAAATAATTAATACGCCGGCCAAAGATCACAAGCCGGTTGCATTATGTAATCTCGCGGCATAACAGAGCGCCCTCTCTACGAAAAAAATATTTCGAAGAGCGCCCTCTATATATTATATAGAGGGCGCTATTTACGTCCATCAGTCAACTCTTGCGTGCAGTTTCGATGGACAAGCGCAAGAAATTCTCTTTTATTTATAAAACGAGCCTGAGGATTGCCCATAAACGAGCTAAATCACTATCATTGCATGAATTCTTTAAAATTCTAGCCTCATCAAAACTATGGACGATGTGAATTGTACAATTATGTTTTGAAATTTGAAGTATAAAACTCGACCCAAAATTAAATAATTGTTCAAGTTAGTGCATGTGTGCTTTTTGGGTGTCGCACCTTGCAAAATAGATTTTCAAATTGAATTGATAATTTTCCAGCATAACATTAGTTATGAGCTTTCCAATGAGACATTGCACGAAAAAAATCGGCCCACGACAAGAAATAAATATATTGATTTCAAATTTTGAATTAAGAGCGGGACACTCTTGATTCGATCTGAATAGTGCGTGCGCAAATTCTGAACTGGAGTGCGCCATTTCAAACAAATTTTTAAAACTGTATAAAGGCCTGCAAAAACAAACAAGCAAATTTATTTCTTACAGAGAATCATATTCCGTTTAATTTCGCTCGGAAAAGAAAAACGAAATTTTGAAAAAGCACTATGTACCAACTTTAGGTCCGCAAAAACTAGGTTGGGGCGGCAACATTATGTTTTTGCTTCTTGTTAAAATTTTGTCATAAAAGGGTTTCGGCTCTGCATGATTTCCTAGGTTGTGAAAGGTGATAGGAAACACATGTAATTAACTGGGCTTATCAACGTTCTTCCCCGGCAAAAATTGTATGTTGCAGGAATTCATTTTGTGAGGGTAGTTCTGGATGGCAGAATAAGCCTCTCTGTACTAATGACGTCACACTTTGTTTACGTTTGTGCTTTCCTAAGGTGCTCAGTGGACCGTGGACCCCCACTGGCTCCATAGGAAAGTGCATATGTAAACAAAATGTGACGTCATTAGTGCAGAGGCTTATTAAACTGCCGCGCAGACGTATACAATCAAATGCAGGGGTGTGAGTGACCACTGATAAAAATAGCTGAAAACAGCTGAAAAAGGTGTAAAAAGCTGAACTTTGGAAATCTCCTATACTTTTGTACACAGCAAGTGAGGGGGAAAAAAAGCTGAAATCCAAAACAATAAAAGCTGAAATCAGCTTTTAAGCTGAGATTTCACACCCCTGCAAATGATATACAATTTCGACAGTACTTCATTCAATAATGCACACTGGACACCATCATTTTCCAATCTGGCCGACTAAATGTTATTTCCCAAGACTAAACACGATGGAACGAAAATTAGAGATACAAATGTTGTTGTGCCACGCAAGTATGAAACATTTTCATACAACAAAGAATAGGAAAAATTTACACTTATTCAACAAAAATATATTGAGGATGTTGTTGGAGCACAAAATGTGTGCAGTTTGCTTTAGTTTTTAGTCTTTTGTGATGTGGCACAAAATTGGAGTGGCTGAAACTCTTCAGTATTCCACCTACATGTAGGCAAAGCATATTTATTAGACAATATAAAACAAATTAAAAACTAACCTGAACCAAACCTGAATAATAACAGTAATATAACTTTGTACATTTCACATGCCTACATAAAATGCAATAATCCTGCATTTCCGGGAGAAAAATTAATGAATTTTACAAAAGAAAATTCACATGATAGGAAAAATATGGAGGTAGTATTTCATCCCCTTATTACCCCCAATCCATTTTGAGCCTTAAATATTTTTCTGTTTACTTATCGGAACCCAAAAATAAAATGTGCTGCCAAGCACTGTAGCACATTTGCCTTTCAGAAGGCCGCTACGTTTCAACTTTGTCCATTTACACCTTTTGATATCCATCCTAAATAGTTCAGACTACATGCATCCAAAAAGAGTACCAAAAAAAAATATCACACAGAAGAACCCCTTCCATTAATGTGTAAATCTCAATCCTAACCTCACCAACTTGATGAATGCAACAAAATACAATCAAAATGCAACAGTAGGTTTTGTTGCGTTGTGCTGCGTACAGGATGAGCACCAGCACTGGCACTTTTACAGCAATAAACCTTGACACTTTTCACGAGTTGGCCATGTTTAATTGAAAGCGAGGTAAAGTCCTCATTTTTGGAACTCGCGAGAAGAAATGAAAGCAATGAAATAGAAGTTCATTAGAAAGTAATACCAGTCTGCTCTGATGATTAATTTAAAATGTGTAATTAATGTTTAAAGTCACATTATAACAAAAATGAAAGTGACGCTTTGAATGCAGGCCAATCATAAAATAGTCTGGCACCATCTCATTCAACAGTTAAATGGATTCAGGGACCACGATGATCGTGGTCCCTAATGAATAATATCCATTGACTGATAAAGCATGGACAACAACTTTGAACCAGTGTTAAATTTTGTTGCATTTGTAGTCTGAGGGGTAGGGTTCTCCTAGTCCGAAAATTTGGGACTCTCAAGACTGTGTATACAATGAGAGTCACAAAACTTATGGTTTTGCAAACATGCAATACAAGAAAATAGACTGGCATCGGAAACAACCAGTCCAACACCGCTTAAGTGCTGCATTTATCAACTGTGCCAGAAGACACACGTGACATGAATCGGGAACTAGTCTCCATTTATTATATATTTCTCCATAGTCAGCCACCAGACTAATGACACTGAATGAAGAGGTCAGTCTTTTCAAATAACTGGACCATGGTTGGACATGTACCGGTCTAGTCTTTAGCCTCATCTCAAAATCACTTGACTTCCCTCTCATGTGCAAAATATAGAAGAAATGTCTCCTTTAAAAAGTAATTGAGTCTGCAAACTAGGTTGTTGAAATACTGTGGACCTTTTCTTTGCCCAATGGAATTTTTGGCGAAATTTGCTGGCTAAAGAGTGAGTAAAGTTGGCCTGATATAGTTTTGCACGTTTCAGAGCACTCCAGGGCCCAGTCTGGGGATCTTTTGTGACATTACGTATCACAAATGAAAAATAAAAAAACTCAATGGATTTTGAGGCAGTTATGTTTGATGACGTCACTTGACCAACGGTCGAGACTTATCCTCGTCTCCGCAGACGTGAGCCTTGTATTTCTGGACCTCTGCCATGTACTTGGACCATGAATCTTGATCCTTGCTTTCCTGCAAGTTTGAATCAAACATAAAGAGTTAAACACACGTTGGTAGTGGTACTTACTTTTAACTCTAAAAGGGCCCGGTTATTTTGACCATCTCTCAGCCGAGGTGGGGGGGGGGGGGCCTAAGATCTCGGCCATCGAGTGACGGAAAATTATGAAACTCGGTACACACATAGAACAACCTATCATGAGCATACCCAAGAAATTTCATGAGTATAGGTCACAGGGTTTTGGAATTATGGCTAATTAATTATTAGTATGCACGAATGATAATTCTGCTCTGTGTACACTACGTACATGTAGGCCTATATGGGGAAATTCAGTTTTCACGGTGCGTAGCGTGGCAACCCGAGTTTTTGGTATCAAAAGATGCCAATCGAGGCTAAAAAGGCACAACAGCTCAGTATGCGAAAAAAAAATTCAAAAGTCAACACCCCCCCCCCCTCAGCCCTTTTGGAGTTAAAAGCCTTGTTTCTTCTAAATCTTTTGAAGTGTCCTGGAGGTTTGGTAATGATTTCTAGGCCTCTGGGAATTTAGAAAAAAATAGGCAATTTCAAACCCCACAAGACTTTGTACGACGTTTTTCAATTTGCAATGGCATTCATGAGAAGTTCAAAGACAAGGAAATCAGCAGATCCGAGGAAAAGTTGCACGCCTGTATATTGGAGTCAGCATGTTTCCAGAGGAAACCTCGCCAGGAACATGTACACTAAGTTTATGGAACATTTGGCAACATTTTGTAGGATTGAAATTTAAAAAGATACAGCTAAGTGAGCTCATGGAAAGATTCCCATACCTGGCCATCACTAATATTTCCCTTCAGTGACCTATCAGCCATCAGAAAGTGATAATAATTATGTCCTAAAAAAAAATTTGCAGGGAAAATATTGAAGCATTTACTGAGAAAAACACTTAGAAATTGTCACACCAGTCTCATAGGGTTTGTGCACAGGGTGACAAGTGATGGCCAGATATGGGAATCTTTCCGAGCTCAGGCTGAAATGCTCACTTAAAGTGCAAAGAATATCCTATCACAGTGAAAGGTTGTGGAGTTTTCAGAAAGGTTTGTAGAAAAAGAAGAGGGATGTATGATTAGTAGGACAGACAATTGCCAAGTATAACCCCACGCTTTACCTGAGCTTCAGTATTTCTCTGCTTCTTGACCGCTCCTGTCTTGAGCGACACTTTTCCATCTCTCCGTTTGCCAACCTGACGGGAAAAAAGGTAAATAAATTTACTAATGAATTTGAACTCTGATCTTTGTTACAAGATTTGCAGCCTTCTTTTTTACAAATTTGTGGCTATGTCAACACCATAATGGCAATCAAATATTGGGCCCAAATTTTGGCACTGAATAAATGGTAAAGAATGTTGCCCATTGCATCCTGATGCAACTTTGTTTCATCATATATTATCCAAAATTTGCAAAAATGTTGGAAAGATATGAATCTAAGACTGACAAACATTTCCAATTTTATAAGGAAAAAACGTAAAAATTGCATTCGACTCTCCACAGATTTTGTACTCAACCAACAAAGTGGCATTTGGATACATTCTTTCCAACAAATGTCCCTATTTATTAGATGGCACTGGCAGGGCTGTATTGATGAAAGATCTTCAAACAACAACAGTTGCAACTTCTTTCTTTGCTTTTTACTGCATTTGTATTTTAATTTGAAGCATTTGAAACACAACACGTTCAAGTATTGGAATACCCCAATATGAATTACTGCATGCAAAGAGAACAGAGATGAATTTGATACTAATGTGGCATTATACCGGCATAACGACCGGGCACTTCGTAACAGGCCAAAACAGTTAGATCCCAATAAGCAGTTTCATGGTACAATGTAATATGTGCCATCTTGTTCACCAGGCAAAAAGAACATGCGACGCACGACGCGGGCACATTTTGGAATGAACGCATGATGACTTTGAAGCGCAAAAGTTTTCCTTTGACATGTTTGACGATGCGTACACAGTAACGCGTGCCCCGTTAGCAAGATGGCACATACACCTTATTGAATTAAGACACTTACATGTGATAACAGGCTATATTTTTTCTGAGCAGGGGCAGAGGCAACATCAGGTTTGTCGCCCTCTCTTGTCGACTGTTCATCAGAGCTAGAGACAGTCACGGCCTGTTCCTCATTCGATTCTTTTATGCCTTCATTTTCCACACTCTGTGCAGACAGTCTGTGTACACCATCATCTCTTGACTCTGTTACAGTAGAAGTATCTGTCTGTCCAGTCTCACGTCCGGCCGGATCGTTTGTTCTGGCATTTTCGGCCGAGGATTTTAAGGTCCTCGATTTCCCGTCCCTTTCTTCGCCGGTCGCCGACGGCCGACTCCCTTCTTCTGCTGAACCACAGCGGAGTTTTTCTTGCTCCATTTTCCTCTTGAACATCTCCATGAAACTTCCGTCATTCGCGAATGCGTTGACTCTTCCCTTTTCCTCCATTTTTGAGTGAACTAGGTTTGAAACTTCGTCTTTTCAAATAAAACTCATGACATTTTTCTTCTCCGTATTCCATTCACTTTACCAGTGCCGATCGCATTACGTCATAGCGATCTGGTACCCCTACCATGTTTCATCGATTTTTGTGAACTCGTTAAGGTACCCGACTGCTTGTTATTATAGCGCCACCAAGTGAAATTTTTTGGCATGTGTTCTTGAGGGCGCACTGACTGCATGACCGTATCGTTATTAAGGCAACCCGTCTTCTCCGGCTAGCTCCACACAAGAAAAAAAACACATGCACTTTTAATGAATAATTACAAATTAAAAATAAAAAATAATTAAAAATCTAGACGGGGATTGTCTAAGGGGCGTGGCTAACTCGCAAACGGCGATAGGTCATAGTCTGTCCTATAAGCGAATTTGACATTTCACTCGACGCGCAATGTGCAAACTCGCATGAACAATGAAATATAATTTGTTGGATTCATATCCTTAATCTTATTGTTGTCCAATGTACTGTCTCCTCATATAAATGTAATAATTCTTCAAATTTGGATGGTAAGGTTGGTTGGCTTATATACGCCTTACATCAGGCCTGACGTCAACTTGGAGAATTTCCATTTTTTTTTTAAATTTATTACAAGTTAATCAAAATATACCGTTTGTGTTAATCATAAAAAGTAAACAATGGTGCTTCTTTTTCAATTTTTTTTATTGGTATTTTGGACTGATACCAAGCAGACATTCGAGCGATAAGGTTTTGGCATTTAAATTGTTCCTTGATAACCCAATACTCTTTAGAGAACTCAAAGCTAGAACTAGTCGCGAAATGTTGACAAAAATGGTGGACAACATTTGAACAGCGATATGTCTCTT